>JAJOZX010002655.1:537500-650115 GCA_023014485.1 Bathynomus jamesi | reverse complement strand
CTGGTCGGTCTCTACACGTATATACTAGGGGCACTCAATATATTTTGCCTCACCCTTTTTTCTTAGCTAAATAATAGGTCATGGGGCTGAAATATCTTTTGGGCCGTAAGTTTGAACTTTCTGCGCTTCACATAACCAGATTTTTCCAGTTTGAACTTCCCCACTCCTTGTATAAAACCGCTTTTAAACGCGCAGTGATGTGCGTCGTAAACTGAGAGCTATTATCGAGTTCTTAACCGCAGAGAAGGAAACAGTTAGAAATATTCACAAACGTCTACAAAACGTTTACGGAGACGCTGTTGTTGATCGAAACACAGTTGGACGCTGGTCTAAACGTGTGAGATCATCGGAGAGGGGGAGAGCCAGCTTCGATGATGAGCCACGCAGTGGTCGCCCAGAATCGGCTGTGACATTTCACACTGTACAACGTGCTAACAGCATCATTCGATCAAATCGGCGCGTCACATACAAGGAGCTAACACTGGAGCTAGGAATTAGTGAAGGAAGTGTGAATACTGGGATACTCAAAAGTGTGTTCACGGTTTGTTCCTTGCGAACTGACTGAAGATCACAAAACCCATAGAAAAGAAATTGCTTCTGAGTCGTTGGTTCGATACTAGACAGAAGGGGATGACTTCTCTTTACGAATTGTGACTGGGGGATGAGACTTGGGTACACCACTTTCAAGCTGAAACAAAACGCCAATCCATGGAGAGGCATCACACAGACTCCCCACGCAAAAAAAAGTTCAAAATGGCTCCTCTGCAGGAAAGGTTATGGCCACCATCTTCTGGGACATGAAAGGGGTGATTCTGTTGGACATTATGAAGCAAGGACAAACAATCAACTCAGAGGCATATATTGCTACCCTACAGAGATTCCAGAAACGTATAAAGCGAGTTCGACTGGAGAGAAAACTGGACGAATGCACGATAACGCAAGACCACACAACAGTTTACAAACAAGAGAGACCATCACAAAAATGCGCTTGACTATGTTACCCCACCCTCCATACAGCCCGGATCTGGCACTTTAAGACTTTAATTTGTTTGGGCCAATGAAGGATGCTATTCGTGGAAGAAAGTTTCAGAGTGACGACGAGGTTGTTGATGAGTTTAAGAAGTGGGTCCAGCGGAACCCAGTGGACTTTTACCAGCAAGAAATAAAGGCCCTTGTTTCGAGGTGGAGGAAATCCGTAGAAAAGGATGGAGACTGTGTGGAAAAATAAAAACTTATAAAAAATGTATGCAACTACTTGTGTTCAAAATTTCTGGAACTTACAAGGAAACTTAGAAAGAAAAAAAAAAGGTGGGGCAAAATATAATGAGTGGCCCTCGTATAAAATTTTAACTTTAACATGTGTTTTATTTTTACAAAGAATTCCCTGTATTATCGGTACTATGTAGCCTCCCCTATATTACCAGTAGCCTCCCCTGGAGATTACCATTAGCTACGGCCCTGGATGCAAAAGAGGTGAAGGCCTTAAACAGACACCATATTATGCCCCAGAGCGACAGGAAATTCAGAGAAGCACGAAAGCGATCGATTTGGGGGTTATAATGACTGATGATGCGAAATTAGAGACACAAAATCAGATAACGATAAACAAAGCAAAAAGTGTCGCGAGACAGGTACTGAGAACTTTTAAAAGAAGGGACAAGAGAGTAATGATTCCCCTGCTGAAAACACTGATCATAACAAAACTTGAATACTGCTCAGTTTTGACGTCCCCATATAAAAAGGAAGAAATTAAATACACTAGAAGAAATTCAGAGACATTTCACAGCCAAGATTGATGGCTGCAAAGAACTCAACTACTGGGAAAGGCTACGTAAACTAAATCTGTACTCCCTGGAAAGAAGAATAGAAAGGTACACCATAATTTACATTTGGAAAATGATCGAAAACTGGTACCAAACCTCAAACTAAACTCAATTAACATCCAAACAACCCTGGAAAATAGGAAAGGCAGAATGTGTAGTGTTTCCAAACTAAAGGGCCGACAAGGGACCTCTTCAACACTGAAAGAAAATAATTTGATTGTGAGGGGGCCAAAACTTTTTAATCAGCTTCCAAAGGACTTCAGGAACGTCGAAGGGGTCAAAGTTGAAGTCTTCAAAAGAAGACTAGATGCCTAGCTCAGGACGGTACCAGATGAGTCGGGTATACCTGGCTATGTTCGATGGAGAGCACAAGAGAGCAACTCGCTCCTTCATCAAGCCAGACCTAGAGGCAGGGCCACCAGCTTGACCTAATAGTGTTGACCATTTTACAGACGGTACCGCCGAGGACACAACGTATGTTATTCATGTCGGTACTAATAACGTTTTAAATTCTAGATCGGAAGAACTGCTGGCTAGGTACAGGGACTTACTAGAGCGATTAAAGGAAAAAACTAATAAGATTGTTTTAACAGGTATACTTCCTCGAATTATCCAACGTAACGATTTCTACAGCAAGGCGACCTATATTAACAATAACCTAAAGTCTCTTTGCCAACAGGAAGGAGTGCATTTTGCGAATTTTTGGAACATTTCTACGGCAGGAGGGACTTGTTCCTCGGAGATGGACTTCATCTTAATGACGTTGGAGCTGCGCGTTTAGGAAGACTATTTCATAATACTGTCTCTTCTTTTCAGGCTGCCGTAACTCGAACGGTCCCAGCGTAAATTCCACAAATTTCCCCTGCGCTCGCGAAGGTGTCGCAATTACAAACAATTTGAAGGTTCTATCCTTAAATGCTCGTAGCTTACGAAATAAAATAAACGAATTTTTTTCTTTAATTGCTTGTAAAGACTATGATTTAATTGCGATAAATGAATCGTGGCTTAGCACTGAAACACGTGACTTTGTAGGGGAGTATCAAATTAGAGGTTATAGACTTTTTGTTAAAAACAGAATAGGTAGGCGAGGAGGCGGTGTTATGTTGTATATCAAAGATAATATTGCGAACGTTATAGAAGTAAAGCACACAATTCCAGAACCAATAGATTCGACTATAGCAGAACTTAAATTGAACGATTTCAAACTTGTTGTTGCGGTTATATATAGGCCCCCTAATCAAACAGCTGATACGGACGAAGCGTTATATCGTGAACTAAAGAGAATAATAGGTAGTGAGCAGGCTTTAGTTATGGGTGACTTTAATTGCGCCAACGTGAATTACGATACAATGCAGGGAGACGCGGAAGGTAATCGTTTAGTTAATTTTCTCGAGGATAGCTTTCTTATTCAAAAGGTTGGGGAACCTACGAGGTTGGACAGTATTTTAGATTTAGTAATAACTACGGATGATAGGCTAATTACTGATCTTCAAGTAATAGAACCGTTAAGCAATAGCGATCACAATATGGTAGAGTTTGTCCTCTCAGTAAGTCACTCGAAACCAGCTAACTCGACTAAAATTCCTAACTTCCAGCACGCAGACTTTTGTAAATTTCGAAATAAATTGTCACACGTCAATTGGGAAAACGTAATGGGGAACTCCAACGCAAAACTAATGTGGGAATCGTTTGAAACAGTATTTAGGACTATAAATGAGGAATGTGTACCGTACAAAATTAAGCGTGCGAAAGTAAATAACAAGCCCTTGTGGTTTACTTCTAGAGTAGGAGACATTATAAAGAGTAGAGATAGGGCTTATAGGCTACATAAGTGCGATAAAGACAATTTGTGGTTACGAAACAACTACATATCTCTAAGGCGTGAAGCGAAAAGTGTGATAAAAAAGTCCAAGCGCGAATTTGAAATCTCCATAGCTCGTGACGGTAAAGAAAACCCCAAGCGATTCTTTCAATACGTCAACAATAGAAATCCAGTAAAAAGTGTCTTGGGGCCGTTGAAAAATGTTAACGGAGATCTAGTTTCTGAAAACAAGGAAATGGCTACCTTGCTAAACGAATTCTTTACGTCAGTTTTTACTATAGAAGATGTAACGAATATCCCTACGGTCATAGACATAATACCTTTGATAATGGTAATATTTTGGATAATATTGTGGTTAGTGAAGGGGAGGTAATGCGCTATATTGATAAAATGAAAACGCGTAAATCACCGGGGCCGGATTCCATATATCCCATACAACTAAAAGAATTAAAAGATAGCATTGTTGTGCCGCTAACAAAGATTTTTAATGCGTCTATTTCTGAGGGGTGCGTACCAGATAATTTCAAGTTAGCAAACGTAACACCTATCTTTAAGAAAGGCGATAAAGGTGCGGCGGGAAATTATAGGCCAATCAGTTTAACGTCTGTTGTAGGTAAGCTACTGGAATCAATAATTAGGGATCGTATAGTCGAACACTTAGAATTGCATAACTTAGAAATACGCAGCACGGTTTTAGGCGAAACAAATCTTGCTTAACTAATCTTTTAGAATTTTTTCAAAGCGTGGTTGACGTTTACGATAGTCATCGGGCGGTTGATGTAGTGTATTTAGATTTTCAAAAAGCGTTTGACACCGTACCGCACAAAAGACTCATTGAGAAAACTAAGGCTCATGGAATCAGGGGTGTAGTAATAAATTGGATAGAAGAGTGGTTGCGAGGTAGGAAACAGAGGGTGGTCGTTGATGGAGCGGAGTCGTGTTGGGCTAATGTAGCGAGTGGCGTTCCTCAGGGTTCTGTATTGGGCCCCTTGCTTTTTCTTATATATATTAACGATTTAGATGTCGGCCTAGTCAGTACAGTTTCAAAGTTTGCGGATGACACGAAGCTGGGTGGTAGGGCGATTAATGACGAAGATAGAGGTAAAATCCAGAATGATCTGAATAAAATCGTTGATTGGTCAGTCACATGGCAAATGAGATTTAACGTCGATAAGTGCAAAATTTTACATATAGGTTCGCGTAACGGTAATTTTGCGTATAGTATGTCAGGGAAAGAGTTGATAAGCGTAGAGCAGGAAAAAGATTTAGGAGTTATAGTCACTGGTGATTTAAAAGTAGCGAAACAAAGTACAGCAGCGGTCAATAAAGCGAACAAAGTGTTAGGTTTTATAGCTCGGAATTTTGAGTACAAATCGCGCGATATTATAGTTCCTCTTTATAAATCATTAGTTAGACCCCATTTGGAGTACGCGATCCAATTTTGGAATCCGCATATGCGCAAAGATATAGACAAAATCGAAAGAGTTCAAAGACGAGCAACTAAGATGATTCCGTCGCTTAGGTCAAAGTCGTACGAGGATAGGCTTAAAGAGTTAAAATTGACTACACTCGAGACTAGGAGGCTAAGGGGTGATCTAATCCAGGTTTTCAAAATTATGAATGGGTTCGATAACGTAGACAGAGATAGCTTTTTCGAAATATCTCAATATAATAGGACTAGAAATAACGGGTGTAAGTTGACAAGTAGAAGGTTCGAGACAGCAGTTGCCAAAAACTTTTTTACGCATAGAATAGTAAATAGCTGGAATAGTTTGCCGGTAGAAGTAATTAGTAGCACGTCTATAAACATGTTTAAAAATCGATTAGACGCATATGTTGATAGATTGGGTATAGTTTAAGGTAGTAAAATTAAGGGTTGGATAAGATAGATTTTGATTCTCTTTTCATTAAAGATCACAATAACCAGACTAGAGGTCATAGTATGAAATTATTTAAGCCAAGATGTAGAACAAATTTAAGAAAACATAGTTTTACAAGTGTTGTGGGATATAGGGAGGCAGCATCTTGGGTTAGGGGATACTCTCTGTCCTTACACACCCCATTTAAAGAGATTCCTCTGCCGAGCGGTGCCCCCATAGTACTGTGAGGTATTGAAAAACTCATGATCTTCACTTGCCCCACAAACACCTTTAAATGGGAGACCCAAAATGGGTGCACACACATTTCTACATTACTGTACAGTCTTTACAGCCACACCTACACTTTTCCTCCTAAGTATATATATTGTAATGTATATGGTTGTAAATTGTGACTTGGTCCGCAATTGATATGGACCGTGACTTATTTTTGGTTGGCAAGGTACTGGTATTGATGGATACCGTAATGAAATTGACTGGATTCTTTGGATCTGATATATTTGCATGTCGGTTATAAATAGATATAGAGTGTAACATATTTGTGGATAGTAGTCTATTATGACTTGATCCTCTGGATCCAGAGATTCTATCTTTAGTTTTAAATTGATAATTAATTAGTTTTAAATTGATAATTATTTAGTTTTGTAAAAATTGGTTGTTTCCAATGTACAGGCAGTTTTTACATAGTGGAGCCACCTCGATGGGCCGAAGTGGCCCCTAGTGTGCCCACTATAAAAATTTCATATGTTCTTATGTTCTTTGTGGGTCGGAACCCACGTAAAATTGTAGGTCCCCTCCGCCACCACGGAGGACATGCACAATACACAATTATGAACATGGTTGGGTGGACCAGCCATGAGTGGATCCTGGGTTTTGTTGGTCTGAAACATTATTATAACTGCTACGAGGTTACGAGGTATGATACAACCCAGAATGGTCCCCTGAGAAACTTCTGTTTCACACAAACCATGCATGGAACATGGAACTCTTCTAAGAAAATTAAGTCGACTGTAGTCCCAGTAAGTAATGGTAAATGACAAATACTATACAGTCCTGTAGCCAGGACTTCCCAAAGGGGAGGGGGTTGAAACTGTAGAAAAGTGGACCTTTTGGTGCAACGGCCTAGTCACTGCGGAAGGGGTTTGGAGTAGTTAAGGTTAGAGTAGCTTGTGAAGTTTAAAAAAATGCGTGTTTATGTACTAAATGATATTATATATTATAATATCACATCATCAGTTATAACTATGGTTACAAAAGTGGACCTTTCCTGTCAAGGTAAGGATCGTTCGACCCCCCTCCCCTGACCCTCCCCTGCCTACGGGCCTGCTATAGTTTTACTTTTTCATGATGGAAACCCAACTTCGACAACGGGTCACTAGCAAAGAGGTCCCAAAATGTAGCTTCTCTCACCAACTGTCTGCTAAGCAGATAGGACCCAACTTTGGGACAAGGTCTAGGGTTTAAAGCCTCCTAGACCACTACATTCAGAACCTCAATGTACACAAGAAACTCGTTGCATTTATCTCGGAGTGAATACATCAAAGAAAAGGGGTAACTATTGTATTTTTATCCAAAAAACAAAGCTTCACCTCAACCGGAAAGTTTTAGCGTCCACTTTTCAAGGCACTTAATACGTCCGTTTAATGTTTCTCAGGCGACCATTCTGAGTTGTACCCAGGGCCGGATTAAGCATTCATGATGTCCTGGTTTGGGAATTTTAATGGACTCCCATGTTTCACTGTTTCCAAACCCCATTTCCTGAATAAAATTCAGTACAGCAATGTAATTTATCAAATTTATATTTTCAAATCACACAATTAATTGAACAAATCTAATTGTTCACTTCTCTCTCTTTCATTAACGAAAAAGACTCCAAGGAAAATCGCCAGTTTTAGGTTAAAAATTGACAATTTTCGCCAGTTAACTTGTTTTGGGCTTTTCCAAGAAATTTAATAAAATAATAATTTAATAATAAATAATAATGAACATTAATGAGGATAATTTCTACTATTCGGTAACTGACGAGTGAATGCTCGGAGCCCCTCTGAGCCTGAGGCTTGGGGCCCATAGGCTCTAGTCTAATTTGCCCATGCGTTAATCCGGTCCTGGTTGTATCACATGTGCGGATGTGCCTCATTATTTTTGAGGGGGCCGACCCAATTATTGTTTTTCAAATTAAATTTACATAGAACTTGAGGGGAGTTTAAACACTCCCATTTCGCCTCAGAGCATCGCTCCCAACTAAAGGGAGTTTCCTTTGATTGTTGTTTGCCCAGGTTAGCAGACGGAAATTTACCAGATGTGCATTTACGTATTGCCTTAATTTTCTTCTCGAAATAGTTTTGATGAAGTCGGTGAGAGAAAATTTGGTACGAAAAAATACGTTCTCTTATGTCTTGTTTGTTGTTAATGTAGGCCTCACGGCCTAGTTTCTGCGATAACAGGCCCAATGCCTACATAATTTTATGTTCTTCTGTTCCTCCTATGATAAATTTCCCCATCTCCAATGGGCTTAACCCTAAATTCGAAGCAATTTGTAGTTATACAGTCTAATAAATTGTAATCTTGCATTGTAATAGTATAACCTATAAGTTACCGTATAAGTTATTGTATTGTAGGCGCGCTTAGGTCTGGGTTTTTATATTACATTACATTTCATTTGGAAAACGAAGCCACCGGGCCCATCGAGATAATCCAAGTCATGAGCTACATTTTAATAATTATAAAATCTTGCAAAATGTCAATCTCAAGTCAGCTAATTAATATCAGAGCTGGGCACTTCCGCAAACACTTCCGCAAACCGCAAATTCCGCAATTGCGGAAGTATGTTTTTCGTTTGCGGATTTGCGTTTGCGGCAAAGTCATCGCAAATTAGTGAATTTGCGTTGCGGAACTAAGACCGCAAACGCAAATCTTTCCGCAAATTTCACACGTGGCCACTGGCCAAGCCCGCTAGTGCTGTGACGCTGCTGTGATGAAACCGGTCGCCACCAGCCTGGACAAGCTGCAGTCTGAGAGGGAGGCTTACATGGGGTCCTTCTTCCAACCCTCTATGTCTTCAGACAAAGGCTGGAGTGCATGAAGACCAAGCCCTTCAAGTATGCCAAGCCATTGTTGGAGTACCTCCTGGAACACCCTAATAGTGAGGAGAAGAGGCCAAAGGGGTTCAAGGGCAGGTTCTCCACCATATTCTCAAACATGGACCTTCTCATGGCGACTGCAATTCACCCCTTCTTCAAACTGCATGTGGTCCGGCACATCAACCCTGGCAATGTCGACGCGACGAGAACGAGGCTGTCGGATGAAATCCGGGAGCACGCTGCCATCGAGACTTCCGGACCCAGCAGTGCCGAGGACGACGATGACGAGGACGAATTCTTCAAGGTGATTTACTGATCATTTTCGTTATTTACATAATCATTAATTCATTATGTAGATTAAAATTTAATTATTTAGTTATAAATTAATGTGTGACCGCACTCTGCGTAGCCTAGTTGTAGTAGTTGCCAGTTACTGTTAGTACTACTCATAGTCTGAGCTCACTCACACTCAGTCATTCAATTTGAACAATTTGAACAATTTCTGACTTGTTAGTTGTTGTTACTGAGTCTGTTAGTAACTTGGACTGTCATACTAAGTTAATAGTAAATTACTATTTTTTTGTATTATTTATTAAATTATTTAATTTATTTCCAGGAGTTGAGGACCTATGGCCCAACGCCAATGGAGAGGGAGACCAGCAACAGCAACTCCAATCGCCTCTCCAACAAGTTGGCGAAAGAGTTGGACAGTTGGTCCTCTGACAAGGAGAAGAACAAGGAGCTGGAGCAGAGCATGTTCCCCAAACTTCACCGCAACGCCTGGGTTCATGTTTTCCTCAAGTATAACACGGCCATCCCCAGCTCTGCGGCCGTGGAGAGACTGTTCTCCCAGGGGTCAGATATAATGAAGCCCAAAAGGGCCAGCCTGACCTCTGACAACTTCGAACGTCTCGTGTTCATGAAGGGGAACATGGACTTATTAAAACTGGATTTGGCTCAGTTACTGGAGGAGGACGACTGAACTTGTTGACAAAGCCAGAGGCGTACACTTGTAGAGGCTAGAGGGGTTGAGTTGTACAGTGAGTTCAAGTTGTGTACAGTCACAGTGTTAACTTAATTTAACTTGTGTAATGTAATGTGTGTACAGTTACTACAGTTACAGTACAGTCTTCTCTAACGTGTCTAAGTCTCAAAATTTATGAAATTCAAATGATTAAATTTATTATTTAATTTATTTACTATTTACTTGCAGGAGGTGTTTTTGTTCAATATAATATATCAATATATGTAGTATTTTTATTTCTTCTACAATAGTGATTTATTGTAATAAATTATTTAGCCTTGTTTTTAATAAAAACAAGGCTAAAACATTAAACATTAAAAAGATATAAAAACTTTTTATACCTCTTTAATGTTTTGGATGCTTTTTATAGTTAAAATTGCGATTGCGGAATTTGCGGTTTGCGGAAGTGTTTGCGGAAGTGCCCAGCACTGTAAAAATTGGAAATATGGTTTGCGTTTGCGGATTTGCGTTTGCGGCACCAAAAATGGCAAGCAGTTTGCGGATTTGCGGTTGCGGAAGGTAAGGTTTGAGTTTGCGGATTTGCGATTGCGGAAGTGATTTTGAGTTTGCGGTGCCCAGCTCTGATTAATATACAACTATTTACTACCACCAAAGTAGCCTACATAACTTAAGCTAAGAATATGCACTATATACAATCTACAAACTATCTCTTTCACTCATGAAAGTGTCTACATTTTCCTTAAAATTAACTAATGAGCTACTGTTTACCGCATCATATGGCAAGTCATTCCAAAAATCTACTACGCTATGTCTGAAAAAGTACTTTCGTAGATCAAGTCTACAGGTCTGTTTTTTAATTTTCTTATTATGCCCATGAGTTATCCCATCAGCCTCTAGTGAGAAAATGTTACGTACATTTAAACTGTCTAAACCTGAAAACATTTTGAACATCTGCATCATATCTCCCCTCATACAATGTCTCTCAAAACTAAACATACCTAGTTCCTTTAATCTATCCCTGTACTCCAATCTTCTAAGGTTAGGGATAAGCTTGGTTGCCCTATGTTGCACACCTTCAAGCATATCAATATCATATCTAAGGTGAGGGGATCAGGCTTGAATGCAGTACTGTGAGTGAGGTCTAACATAAGAATTATAAGAATTATATAATTTGAAGTAAACTGTATGATATACGTGTATAGTTTTTCCATAGTCTCAGTGGTTTTTCTCGATATTACCAAAGAGTATGAAGTTTTGTACAAGCGTGGTCTGACCAGATATAGGTAGGCTTTGCTTCTCTACCTAATTGTCTCTTTTTGTATCTTAATCTCGATAGGCCCGAGGGGCTTCATGTTTCCCAAAATTAATGTAAATACTGTATAGTGAATTTGTGTAACTTCTTATCCCTAGCTTAAGAAAGTTAGAATAGAGATTGAAAGAAAATATGATTCAGATGTTCAAAATGTTTTCAAGTTTGGATTTTAGACAATTTAGGATCTGACAAAAGAACTCGAGGGCATAAAAAAAATCAGGAAATAGACTTATAGACTGGATCTACAAAAACACTTTTTTTGTCATATAGTAGTAGGATTTTGGGATGACTTACCATATGATGTGGTAAATAGTAGCTCCTTAGTTAGTTTTAAGAAACATTTTGATGCTTTTCTAAATGAAAGAGACAACTTGCCGATTGTGTAAATACCTCACTAGTTTTGTAAATATTTAAATGATGATTAGCTCACTTAAAATTGATTTTTTGCAAAATTCTTTCATAAAATATGCTTTACATTACTTATCTGGGTACTTGTAGGTTATCTCCCTCCCCCACCAATTTTGACAGAATATTTTCGTTAAAACTAAAGAAAATATCACGACTTAACCTAACCAGTTATCAAGGGCGTACAGTTGATCTATTATTAATTATAACATTGTTTGTTTCTGGAATAGTATTTACTATTTACTAATAGATCAACTGTACGCCCTTGATAATTGGTTAGGTTAAGTCGTGATATTTTCGTTAATTTTAACGAAAATATTCTGTCAAAATTGGTGGGGGGGAGATAACCTACAAGTACCCTTGTCTGTCTTGAGTAACCTCAACAAACCATGGTAGCTTTATGATGTGAATTGTGATCGATGTCTAAATATATTGGGAGCTACAAT
Source organism: Bathynomus jamesi (assembly GCA_023014485.1). NCBI lineage: Eukaryota > Metazoa > Arthropoda > Malacostraca > Isopoda > Cirolanidae > Bathynomus > Bathynomus jamesi. Next base: position 638,365 of record JAJOZX010002655.1, on the reverse strand, counting down.
GACTTAACCTTATTACAAGATGACGGCCATTCTAACCAATATATTTCAATGACCCTTCGTCATTGAGGGACGAAATATATGTTTGAATTTTTAGTCAACCAACTCTCATGAATGCAATAAAATTTTTGGTTTGGCTGATACATTTTCTTACACCAAATTTTTAATTTTAGACTTCTTTTTAAAATTTATATTATTTTATTCGAAGTTCATTTTCAATTTAACTTTTTATTTTTGACATATAACAATGCAATTTAATATTACGGGCCTTCCTCAGACAAATATAACCGCGTAACCCCAATTCTTGTTTATAAATTAATCTACCTATGAAAAAGTGTACCCTGAGTCCCTGACCGTTGTAATAGGAATACAATAGAAAAAAGAGAAATACATGTGGGAAAGAAAAAGCACACTTCCAACAGAAGTATATGGAACAAAAAAGGAAAGTCCAGATGATGATAAAGGATGAAATATATAAGCATGAGAAAAAAGTCAGTGAGAAGATAAAAGAGGGAGGAGGTGATAAATTATGGGAGCATATCAACAAGCTGAAAGGAAAGGAGGTAAAGAGGAAAACAGAAATAGAACTATACGATGAACAAGGAAATAAACTGGCACCTGAAGAGGCAGATAGGAAATTTGAAGGCTACTGGTTAGGAATATACCAGAAACATCCAAATAAATTAGATACAGTCTGGACTGGGAATATGAAGGCAGAATTTATAGATAGGTACAGACAGAATGATTCTGCCCCAAGAGGTCATGGTGAGTAAGAAACATACCCTACCCTCCAGCCTACGAGACCATATAAGTATGGAATTTAAGATACAAGAAAGACATGACAAAGATGACCAAGGAGTGATAATGGGAACACTAGAATACCAAATACCACCTACTCTGAGAGAACATATAGATATGGCGTTAGAGGTGAGAAGTGAGGTGGGATATATGGATGTACCTATTATAACAACAAAGGAGATAAAAGAAGGAATAAAAAGTATAAAAAATAGGAAAGCTGCTGGACCAAATGTTTTAAAGCCAGAATTCTTCAAGGCGTTGAGAAAGAGTGAAGTGTGCACCCAAGCATTAACAAACTGCCACAACCAGATCCTGAGAACAGGGAGTCTACCAAGGAATTGGAAGATGTCAAAAACAGTAATGGTGCCAAAGAAGAACAAACCTACAGAGAAAGACCTAAGACCTATAGCATTAACTGATGTAGCATACAAGCTGTTCATGTCTATCATAAAAGCGAAGATAGAAGAACACCTAACTAGGAATAATGAGGACAAGGACACGCAAGCTGGATTTTCACCAGGGAGAAGAATAGAAGATAATATCTATATCTTGAAATATTGTATAGAAAATAGGTACAGAAATAGAAAACCCCTGATAGTGGCAGCAATTGATTTCGCAAAAGCTTTTGATTCGGTTAAAAGAGAAAAACTAGTGGAAGCTCTCATGAGATATAAGATTCACCCAAACATAATAGAAGTCATAACAAAAATCTATATGGGGGACAGTACCACAGTGAGGCTAAATGATGAGCTATGTAAAGAAATAGAAGTAAGCAGTGGAATAAGACAAGGATGTACCCTATCAGCAACTCTTGTTAGAAAATCTAGAAGAGGAAGAGCCATTGTTGTCCCAAGGCGATATGATGACTAAACTGATTGATGCAGCATTGCTTGTATATATTAAGGTAAGGTATATATAATATATATATATATATATTACCATTCAAACAACACTGGAAAATAGGAAAGGCAGAATGTGTAGTGTTCCCAAATTAAAAGCACGACAAGGGACCTCCTCAACCCTGAAGGAAAATAGATTGGTTGTCAGGGGGCCAAGACTTTTCAACCAGCTTCCTAAGGACCTCAGAAACGTAACGGGGGTCAAAGTTGAAGTCTTCAAGAAAAGACTGGATGCCTGGCTCAGAACAGTACCAGATGAGCCGGGCGTGCCTGGCTATGTACGGTGGAGAGCGCAAGAAAGTAACTCGCTCCTCCACCAGGCCAGACCTAGAGGCGGGGCCACCAGCTTGACCTCCGTGTGAAGAGAGACCAACACATGAAACAACATAAGGTTCATAAGGTAAGGTAAGGTATATAAGCAAACAACCACAGGGAAAAGGAAACACAAAGTCCGAGCGCTTTCCTGATATATTCACATTATCAAGGAGGAACAGAAAATAGACAGAGATTACAAAGTAATTGAGTTAAATAGACAAGCAAAAAATTCACAATCGGCACCTCAAAAAAGGCCTTAAAGCCCTCTAAAGATTTTTCAATTGATAACATAATCTGTAGGCTGCTAAATTACTTCATTTCCGGCTTTAATTAAATATTAGTGTTAATAACCATTATAATAATTTTTGTTTTCTGTACTGGTGTTTTGTCTAATTTCATCTATATAGTCCTTTTATATTTAGTAATTTAGCAGCCTACAGATTATGTTATCAATTGAAAAAATCTTTAGAGGGCTTTAAGGCCTTAATTTGAGGTGCCGATTGTGAATTTTTTGCTTGTCTATTTAACTCATTTACTTTGTAATCTCTGTCTATTTTCTGTTCCTCCTTGATAATGTGAATATATCACGAAAGCGCTCGGACTTTGTGTTTCCTTTTCCCTGTGGTTGTTTGCTTATTAATAAGATCACGTGTTATTTTGTGATTTTAGTGCTATATATATATATATATATATATATATATATATATATATTATATATATATATATATCCATCTCATAATTGTAAGGTTAGTGAAAAATTCACTTAATTTAGAGCTAGCATTTTTGGGCTCTTGTGGCATCATTGTTTGGGCACTCTTGTGGCATCATTTTTTTGGGGCGCTGCGCGTCCTTCCTACTCGTTTGTTGAATGCGGCATTTACAGGGTGTGGTCTTACAGAGAGCTCTCTTGCAATTCAGTTTGGTTGTTTAGATACAAGATTGTTGCATCGTGCAATAGTGCAGGTTGTGTTGTTCTTGCAAGGTTTGGAAAGAAGACCATAAATAGTGCCCCTTTTGTTTTTTATCTTAATTTTATGCAACTGAGGCCTAAGGTAGGCCCACATCAAGTCAGCAACCCTGAGGTAGGACCTAATAGGACCTCCAAGTCCGTAAATTTTTAGTCTAGCTTAACTTGGGCTGTAGGTTAAACTGGCCCTTCAGCTAGGATTCTGAACCCACTAAAATAAAAAAAAATAACATGGTCCTTCGAACCGGATTCTAGCCCAAGACTGAGTCAGTGACTATTTTTCGGCAAAATTCTGATTGTGCAAATTGTAGCCCAAGTTAGGCCTAGACGGGTTGAGCATAATTGAGTTAAGGTCCCAGGGTAGAAAGTTTGGTCGCCCAATTGCGAAACTTGGCCACTCGTCTGTTGTTGTTTTAGGCCTACATTTTTACCGGTTTGGTTAATTTTGGTTTATTATTTGTAGGCGAAGGTTGCAGACTTCAGTGCGCCAGTTACTTGGGTAGAAAATTTGGTAGTCCATACTGGTGGTCGGTCAGTACCCCAACCAAGCAATTCAGTTTATTTGAAAAAAAGCAAAATTTGAGTTTGATCAGTTTGGGTAAGTATTTTTGCCAATTCAGCCTATTTGGCATTGAGCCCAATTGTTGTTTGCATTGAAGATGAGTGCAGCTGAATTGAACAAGTTTAAAAAAGGAGAAGCGCCTACAAAGGTCTAATTACAAAGGTTATTGCCACTATAGATTCTGCCATAGAGCAAGAGGATTTAAGCTTAGTGACTGCGCAGCTTTCCATATTAGAAACGAAAAAGGTTGCTCTAAGTGAAGTAAATGTTAAAATTGAGGCTCTTATAGAAGAGGATGAAATCGAAAATAACATAATTTACTTTGAAGAGATTATTGATGATATAATTAAAGTATGCCACAGAGCAAAAGAGTTTAGCAGCTCAGTACAGTTAGAGACCAGGTCTAATAATGAAACACAACCCTCAACAAATGGTGTTTGTGAAGTTAAGTTAACAGATCTGCAGTTCAATTACCGAGGCTTGTACTCAAAACATTTTCTGGGAGTATTCAGGAATGGCAAGGATGGGCAGACAGTTTTCAATCAGCAGTTCATTCTAGTCAAGTGTTAAGTGCGGTGGAGAAGTTTAATTATTTGCAGTCCCTCTTGGAAGGGGAGGCAGCAAAGACAATAGCAGGATTAGCATTAACAGAGGCTAATTATAATGTAGCTTGGGATATATTAAAGAAACGGTTTGGTAAGCCAGAAATCTTAATTAAAAGCCCCCCCCGCGAACTTTTAGCTATACCTCCTGTTAATAATCCCAATAGTGTCGAGGACTTACGGCAGTTATATGATGAATTTGAAGTTAGAACTAGATCCCTGGACAACGTGGGTGTAGGAATGGTAAGGTATGGTATAATGTTGGTCACTATGCTGGAGTCTAAATTGCCTAGCTCAATTTTGCTTGAATTAAGTAGGGGACACTCTACAGAACATGTGTACATCCCCCTTCAGTAGATGTTAAGTCTTTTAGGCAAAGAATTAGCAAGACGAAAGGGAATTGAGTTTGCACAGTGAGATGTTAAACAAGGGGACAAAGGCAGGCACAGCACCAAAGTTTCTACGAAAAGGAATAGCCCAGGTGCAGTGTCAACTCTACATGCATCCTCTGAGAATAAATTAAAGGGAATCGAGGAATGCATATTTTGCGAAGGCAACCACATGTCATATAAATGTGAGGTGGCTGTGGCTTTGCCTTTTGAGGAGAGAAAGGACAGGGTAACTAAGTCCACAGCATGTTTTAAATGTTTTTGAAAGGTCACAGAGGAAGGTTTTGTAAGTTTAAAATTTTGTGCAAAAAATACTATGGCTGGCATCAGCCATTATTGTGTGAAAACACTCCTAGTAGGCCTACCCCAGAAATAGAGACACCAGTGGCACATGCCACTGCTATGAAAGGGAGTAAAAGTAAAGGGGGATTATTGCAAACAGCTGCAGCATTATTAATTGGGAATGATGGAGAAGCTACTGTAAGAGTGTTGTTTGATAGTGGTAGCCAGTGTAACTTTATTAAGACCAGAATTTCCAGAAAATTGAAGTTTAAAGAACTTAAGAGGGAAAATTTAAGAATTTCTGGGTTTGGGGGTTCCGTTCAAAACCGAACCAAAGTTAAGAAGGTAGAAGTTCTGGTTAAGGGGTTGTTACCACAAAGTCCCACTATCAAGGTCCAAGCTGTAGAGATTGAGGAACTTTGTGCTCCAATCACTACTTGTTTAGATATGGCATGTGTCCAAGAATTGCAAGTTAAAGGAATTAATTTGGGCAATGATAAGTTTGAAGGAACAGAAGATATTAGTCTTTTGATTGGAGCTGACTATTATTGGGACTTCATCACTGGTAATATTGTCCGCACATCTCGAGGTCCGGTAGCTATTGAAAGTAAGCTCGGTTGGATGCTACATGGTAGCTATTGCAATGAAATGGAGGTTAAAGCTCCTTTTGTTAAGATTGAGGAGAACAGCCATGGTTTGGAAAGGCATTTGAAAACCTTTTGGGAACTTGAATCTATTGGTATAAAGGACAAACAGGAGAAGCACGCGAGTCCAGTGAACAGTGATGTTTTAAAGCAATTTGAAAAAGGGATTGGGTTTAGAGATGGTTGCTGTGAAGTTGGCCTCCCTTGGAAGGATTCTTGCAAATCCAGTTCAAACCTTCAGCTAGCTAATAGGAAGTTGGAGACTTCATTGTACAGGCTAAGAAAAAATGAGTTGTTAATTGAATACAATGAGGCCATCCTAAGCTATGTAAGGGAGGGTGTAAGGGTCTTATATTATTATTATAGACCTTTACGTAAATAAATTAATTAAATGCCAGGGTCACCAGCGCCCACATACTGGATTGGCATCCAGCACTGCAGCGCAAAAATAATTTTAATAAAAAGGGAAGGATTGTGATATAAAATCCAAGCACGGCGCCAGCAAGCAAAATTTCTTCGTGACAAGGTTGTAATTGTGGCTATTTGTAAGGGTCTTATTTATTATTATAGACCTTTACGTAAATAAATTAATTAACTGCCAGGGTCACCAGCGCCCAAATACTAGATTGGCATCCAGCACTGCAGCGCAAAAATAATTTTAATAAAAAAGGAAGGATTGATTATAAAAATCGTCAACATGAATTTTGTATTTTATTGACAACAATTAATAAACTATGTGCAACAATTATTTGTAAATGCAAAGGGGATGTTTACCCGTAACAACTTTGATTGACATATAAATGCGAAATTAAATAATGGCACCGTTAACATACAACTAATATTTGTAAATAATAGTATGTAAATAATAATAAATGTAAATAATAATAAATGTAAATAATATTAGACTAATATTAGTTGCATGTTAACGGTGCCATTATTTAATTTCGCATTTATATGTCAATCAAAGTTGTTACGGGTAAACATCCCCTTTGCATTTACAAATAATTGTTGCACATAGTTTATTAATTTTGTCAATAAAATACAAAATTCATGTTGACGATTTTTATAATCAATCCTTCCTTTTTTATTAAAATTATTTTTGCGCTGCAGTGCTGGATGCCAATCTAGTATTTGGGCGCTGGTGACCCTGGCAGTTAATTAATTTATTTACGTAAAGGTCTATAATAATAAATAAGACCCTTACAAGGGCTATGCTGAAAGGATGCAAGGTGAGCTGGTGAGCCAGGAGGCACATTATTGCCACACCGTGCAGTGGTACGGCGAGACAAAACTACCACCAAACTGAGGGTAGTTTTTGATGGCTCAGCCAAGGACAAAGGTGGTGTGTCCTTGAACGACTGTTTGGATGCTGGGCCAAATTTAAATGCAGATTTATTTTCCTTGTTACTGAGATTCAGGTTTGGTAGAGTAGCATTGACTGCAGATGTGAAGCAAGCCTCTTTGCGGATAAAGTTAAAACCAGAGGACAGAGATGCAGTAAGGTATCTGTGGGTGGATACGAAAGACTTGTTGGAAAATAAACCTAAGGTTCAAGCATATAGAATGAAGTCAGTGTTGTTTGGCCTCAGCTCTAGTCCATTTCTGCTGGCAGCTACTATGCAGTACCATTTTAAGAAATATTCTGAAGTCTACCCTAACACTACTGAACACATAAGGAAAAATTTTTATGTTGATGATTTGCTGTGTTCCGTGGATAATACAGAAATGGCTAAACAGATATTGATGGAGGCGAGGGCTATAATGAGGGAGGCTGGCATGGAGCTTAGAAAATGACAGACCAATCATTCTCAGTTACAACAGTTTATGAGTCAGTCCTGTGTAGTACCTGATGCAGCAGAAACTATTGAGGATTCTAGTATTAAGGAGTTGTGGGCAATAGACACAAAGGTGCTAGGCATTGTTTGGCAGCAAGGAGAGGATTTGTTTACCTTCAATGGGAAATCTTTAGTAGAGCTGGCTGAGAATGAGATAAGGTGGACAAAACGTACATCTCTTAGTTTGGCTTCAAAGGTCTTTGATCCTCTTGGATTCCTGGCTCCATTTGTGATAAAGTAAAAAATTTGGTTTCAGAGCCTCTGGGAAATTGGACTTGGTTGGGACCAAGAGTTATCTGATCATATGGTGGTAAGGTGGAAATATTGGTTCAAAGAATTGGCACATCTTGGAGACATTGAAATCCCAAGATGGTAATTGGAGAGTTGAACAATAGTCCAGACAATTTGGAGCTGCACATCTTTTGTGATGCAAGTGAGGAAGCCTATGCAACTTGTATTTATATAAGAGGCACATTCAAAGAGGAAGTAAGTTGCAGGTTGGTTGCTGCAAAGAGGAGAGTAGCACCTTTGAAAAGGCTTTCTATTCCAAGGTTGGAATTGATGGGTGTAGTTATTGCTAGTCGGCTTGCAGTTACAGTGCAAAAGTCTTTGGCCCTTTATGAAATTCCAAGCTGTTATTGGACAGACTCCACTATAGTTTGGCACTGGTTAAGAAGCCAGGCAAGGAAATGGAAACCATTTGTTGCCAATAAGGTGGAGGAAATTCAAGCACACACAGATCCCAAGCAATGGAAGCATTGTCCAGGCACCCAAAACCCAGCTGATTTACCAACACAAGGAATTTCAGTGAAAGATTTTGCACAGTCAAGTTTGTGGTGGAATGGGCCAGAGTGGCTAAAACTTGGAAGTGAAAACTGGCCTTCTAATCAGCCTATTGTAGGAGAATGCCAGGCTTAAGAAGAATGGGTGAGTGAGATGAGAAAATGCACTGTGAACAGTTGTCAAGTTATGCAGCAGGACCCCATATTGAGGCTTGAGGACATTAGCAGTCTGAAAAGGTTGTTAAGAGTGACAGCATGGGTATATAGATTTGCAAACAACATTAAGGGAGAAACAAGAAGGGAAGGAATTCTGAACAGTAAGGAGATTCAGCAAGCCAGGCAATACTAGGTGGTATATGTGCAGAAGGAAAAATTTGGTGAAGAGAGGGAATTGCTCACCAGCAGTCCATTACAGGTTCTGCCAACACATTCTGCTCTCAAGGGTTTGGATGTGTTTTTAGATTAGGACTTATTGAGAATAAGAGGTAGAGTACAGTTTTCTGGGCTTCCAGAGGAGCAAAAACATTCAATTTTGCTACCTTCTGGGGGGCACTTTGTGGAACTTTTGATCCTGGATACGCATCATAAGTTGTTACATGCTGGAATTAGAGAAGTAATAATAGAAATCAGACAACAGTTTTGGATTCCCAAAATTAGACAAGTAGTAAAAGGGTCTTGGATAAATGTGTGGTTTGCAAGCGTTGGAGTGCAAAGCCTTATTATGAAAAGGTGGCTCCACTTCCAAGAGAACGGTGTGTCTATACTGCCCCATTTGATGTAGTGGGAGTAGAATTCGCAGGTCCAGTCTATGTGTATGAGCAAGGGGAGTCTAACAAAGGTTATATATGTCTTTTCACATGTGCTACCACCAGAGCAATCCATTTGGAGTTGGTAAGCAACTTAAGTAGTGATGTATTTCTTTTGGCCTTTAAAAGATTTGTGAACAGAAGGGGTTTCCCAAATAGAATCATATCGGATAATGCAAAAACCTTCAAAAAGGCTGCAAAAGAACTCCAAGAAGTTTGGTCCTTGCTAAAAGAGGAAGGATTCCAATCCTACTTTTCACACCAAGGGGTACAGTGGGAGTTTATTGTTGAGAGAGCACCATGGTGGGGAGGATTTTGGGAAAGGCTAGTGAGAAGTGTAAAGTGTCCATTAAAGAAACTTTTAGCTAATTTCATTTGAGCAAAGAAGAAGTCTGCACTGTTTTGTGTGAAGTAGAAGCAATGGTGAACAGTAGGCCTATCACTTTTGTTTATAATAGTATGCAGGATGCAGAGCCATTGACACCAAATCATTTTCTTTGTGGTAAATGATTAATATCAAACACCAGTTTGCCAGAAGGCTTGCAGCCTATCCAGAGCACTCAAGGAGAGTTAACCAGAAGGTTCAAGTACCTTGAAGAGCTACAAGATCAGTTATGGAAGAGGTGGCAGATGGAATACTTGCCAGAATTCAATTATTACCCATCAGGCAATGTAAAGGGCTCCAATGCAAATTGCATCAAGGTAGGAAAAATGGTAATGATTGGGGATGAAAGACCAAGGCAATGCTGGAAGCTTGGCATAATTGAAGAGTTGTTTGTTCGCAAAATTTAGTTAGGTCTGCACTGGTAAAGACTTCAGGAGGAAAATTAAAGAGACCTATACAAAAACTCTATGCTTTAGAAATCAGCAAAAACACGGATAGTCAAGATGAAACATTTGAGTTACAGCCTCATGGAGAAGGCTTGGCTAAATTTGCAGAAGGTAATGACAACAATACCTCTTCGGTGGGGAGCGTTAGAAAATCTAGAAGAGGAAGAGCCATTGTTGTCCCAAGGCGATATGATGACTAAGCTGATTGATGCAGCATTGCTTGTATATATTAAGTTAAGGTGTATATATATCCATCTCATAATTGTAAAGTTAGTGAAAAATTCACTTAATTTAGAGCTAGCATTTTTGGGCTCTTGTGGCATCATTGTTTGGGCACTCTTGTGGCATCATTTTTTTTGGGCGCTGCGCGTCCTTCCTACTCGTGTATTGAATGCGGCACTTACAGGGTGTGGTCTTATAGAGAGCTCTCTTGCAATTCAGTTTGGTTGTTTAGATACAAGATTGTTGCACCGTGCAACAGTGCAGGTTGTATTGTTCTTGCAAGGTTTAGAAAGAAGACCATAAATAGTGCCCCTTTTGTTTTTTATCTTAATTTTATGCAACTGAGGCCTAAGGTAGGCCCACATCGAGTCAGCAACCCTGAGGTAGGACCTAATAGGACTTCCAAGTCCGTAAGTTTTGAGTATAGCTTAACTTGGGTTGTAGGTTAAACTGGCCCTTCAGAGCTTGGCCGTTCACGGTTCAGCTGAGATTCTGAACCCAATAAAATAGAAAAAAAATAACAACTCTATTCAAGTTGGTGACATACCAGATCCTGGAGAAGTTGGATAACGAAGATATAGGATATAAAGATGAGAAATTTAAAATACATAGATTTTTTTTGCGGATGCTGGATTACAGCTATCAGTGTCAACAGATGAGGGAAGGGGAAATGTCAAAAAAGTAATACAAATAGGAAGGACATATGGCTTGGAGATTAAAAAAAATAAGAGTAATTTTATGATATTCAACAAAAAAGGAGCACCAGAGCAGATAGAGGGAATTAAAGTGGTAGATTCAATAAAATATCTGGGCATAACAATTAATAATACACGGAATTGTTTCCAAAAGCAAAAAGAACTGATGTTACAAAAAGCACAGAAAATGACAAATATGACCTACTCAGTAATAGAAAAGAGTTGTAACAAACTGGTTGTAGGTAAGGCGTTCTGGAAATGCTTGGCGCTGCCATCAATACTATATGGAACAAATATTATAGAACTAAACAAAACAGAAATTCAACAGCTACAGAAATATGAAAATATGAGAATGGAGTATACAGAACAATACTATCAGCTGGAAGAAGCGTGGCTGTGAGTGGTTTGAGGGGAGAAATAGGGGCATCAATGATGAGAACGAGAATAATGAAAGGAAAGCTCAACTATGTAAAACGTATCTTGAAAAATGGCACAGGAAGGTTGGCAGGTGAAATATTTAGTAAAGTAAAAGAAGAAACAAGAGGGAAATGGATGAAGGAGGTTGAAGGATATATGATTGACTTCAGAATAAATATAAAATACCTAAAAGATTGCAAAAAACAGGAACGGGCAAACAAAATACGTACCTGATATGAAGACCAATGGAGGAAAGATATGGATGGAAAGGAAAGTTTAAAATTGTATAGGAAATGGAAAAGAAGCATTGGAGGCACGGAGGCAGGGCCGTAACTAGGGTTTAGAAATTAGTGAGGTCCAGATTTTTTTCGAGCGCGGCGGGACGAGCAAAATTCAGACCAAAATGACATCTACAAACACAACCCAAGCTATACACTAAACACAAAACACAAAACGCTCGACACTCCCTCTTTTCAAAAGAAAAGCGGTAATATGCGTTTCATACACGGAGAACGGTTCAGTCTCTTTTTTTTTTGTTTTAGGAAATAATTACCGAGGTCAGGACCTCGGTGACCTCATAGGTAGTTACGGCCATGCACGGAGGATATATATGATAACACCCCAGCCTCAACCATATTGTACAGATGTAGGGCAAATAATTTGGAACTTAATGACAGAAATAGATATATGGGAGGGGACACCAAATGCCCCATGTGTGCACACGAAAAAGAAGACCTGGAGCATTTCTTGTTGGACTGTAGTGCATACAGGGAGGAGAGAGTAAAAGCCATCGAATTACAACAGCCGTTTAAGGCAGACAAAGAGGAGATTATTGGGGGTTTATCTTTGGGAAGGAAAATATAGACCACAAAAAACATAATATATAAATGCTGGAAAATACGATATCAAATGGTTAGAGCACAGCACAGAGGATGAAGACATCAGGAGGCGCCGTTGAAAAGGCTTAGGCCTCCGACATTTTATCACACCCAATACATCACAGGCCTATGCTAAATTATTTTGATTGGGCCTAACTGTTGGTCGTACGCTAACTCTAGGGGTATAACTTAGATCAATGATAAGATCTATGTAGAGTACCGTTTGTCATTTGAGAATTTAGTCCTAGGTTTGGTTGTTTTGTTCAGCTTATGTTTGCCCATAGGCTAAGAAATGGTATATGAAGGAACAAAAAGATTCTGGTTTACTAGGCCTAACAATTAGCTACCAAGGGAAATTGGATGGCTGTGTGAATGTACTGTTAAATCGCAGGCCGGCGTAAGCCTAGTTAGAGAGTTGTGAGACAACCAGTATATCATTGGTAGATATGGAACATAACGTGTTAGTGACAGAGGTGTAGGCTCAAGTGAAGTTCAGTTTAAGCTTAGTGTTAAGAACAAGAAATTTTTAGGTAATTATCCGTTTTTTGACCCGTGTCTCTTTTTATAATGAGAGCAAACGTTTCTGGTCAATTTGGAGGTGCTCTGCACGAATCTGCCATCCGTTTCCTGTGCAAATGCGTAGTTTTCGAGATATCGTCATCTCGAAAACCGCATTTGCACAGGAAACGGATGGCAGATTCATGAAAAACACCTCAAAATCAACCAGAAAAGTTTGCATTCGTGCTAAACACAACCTAACCTAACTTAGCCTAACCTAACCAGTCACCTTATTTTGGAGGATATAGTTCTGCAATTGCAGTAAGGAAGTGATGCAGAACTGTAGAATCGTCAGGATGTTCTGCCAGAACAAGTATCGTGCGAAATATTTCCAGTAATGTGGACGTCTATTCCCAGCACGTAAAACCCACGATTTCACATCCTTCCATTTTTTTTACGGCACCTAAACACCTTCGAGTCTTGTCTTAAAATATAGGCAGTATTACATTTAGGGCAAATCATAGATGTTGGAATTATGCCGTGATTGGGAAAAAAATCTAAACTTTTATCTTCATCGAGGCCAACAAGGTGGATTAGGTCTTCGAAATCAAGTTCACAAGATTGACACGTCATACCAGTAGAATGAAAATTACCACACTAACCAGAAACAGAAAGAAGTAGTCAAAGCAAGAAAAAGTAGCCAAAAAAAACCAAGTAGCCAAAAAAAGTCAAGAAAAATCTCCAAAAAAGGTAGCCCAAATAAACGAACCAACCGAAATTTATATACATACATATTAGAAAGTAGAAAATATATTTGGTAAATATGGATATTATGGCCTTCACCAAGTTGACAATACTGGCTATTATCAAACGTTTCAGCATAATTTTAGGAGTCTAATGGTATATGTTATTATTTGTGCAATTGCGTATTTATAATATTATAGGCTTTTAAAGAAATTATTTTCTTAACTCCATTTTTTTGAATGACGTCATCATAAGTGTATCTACTTGGGTGGAAAAAAATAAAAAATGAGTTATAGTGTTTTCCATTTTCTTCATCAGCCTCTACCAAGTTGACAATACTGGCTATTATCAAACGTTTCAGCATAATTTTAGGAGTCTAATGGTATATGTTATTATTTGTGCAATTGCGTATTTATAATGTTATAGGCTTTTAAAGAAATTATTTTCGTAACTCAATTTTTTGAATGATGTCATCATAAGTATATCTATTTGGGTGGAAAAAAACAAAAAATGAGGTATACTGTTTTCTGTTTTCTTCATTAGTTGATTTTCCAATATGGCGTGTGAAGGATGTGAGATGTATTTTGAAGATGTTATTATGGAAATTAACAATAGTGATTAGGTTAGGTAGGTTCTCTAGCAATTTGGACACTGGAATGCATTTTTCGGTATTATGTATTTTATCACACAGTCATTTTACACACCAAAAATACATTTTTCTAGTAGTATTGATGTGATTTGTTCAAATATGACCTCCATTTCCGTCGGAAATGAGATCCAAACAAAGTTATAGTACTTTGAAGTTTGGCTCATTTTCAAGGGAAATGGAAGTCAAAATCTAAGCAAAACACATCAAATATTACCAGAAAAATGTTTTGATAATAATTAACCTAACCTTACCTAACCTAACCCTGGCTAAACGAGCCTAACCTGGCTAAACGAGCCTAACCCTGGCTAAACGAGCCTAACCCTGGCTAAACGAGCCTAACCCTGGCTAAACGAGCCTAACCCTGGCTAAACGAGCCTAACCCTGGCTAAACGAGCCAAACCCTGAAAACGAGCCTAACCTGGCTGAACGAGCCTAACCCTGGCTGAACGATCCTAACCTGGTAAATGAGCCTAACCCTGGCTAAACGAGCCTAGAGCATTATGGATTAGGTGGTGGATACAGACGAGAGTTCGTTTAGCCAGGGTTAGATAGGATCGTTTAGCCAGGGTTAGGCTCGTTTAGCCAGGGTTAGGCTCGTTAGCCAGGGTTAGGGTTAGGTTAGGTTAGGTAAGGTTAGGTTAGGTTAATTAATACCAAATACATTTTTCTAGTAATATTTGATGTGTTTTGCTTAGATTTTGACTTCCATTTCCTTAAAAATGAGCCAAACTTCAAAGTACTATAACTTTGTTGGATCTCATTTCCGAAGGAAATGGAGGTCATATTTGAACAAATCACATCAAATACTACTAGAAAAATATATTTTGGTATGTAAAATGACTGAGTGTGATAAAATACATAATAACCCATTTTTCTAGTAGTATTTGATGTGCAATGTTAAAATCTGGCCTTCATTTTATGGGGAAATGAACCAAAATATGTTAAAACTTTGAAGTCTCATAACTTTTGATTGGTTCATTTCCACATAAAATGAAGGCCAGATTTGAACAAAGCACATCATACACTACTAGGAAAATATATTTTGGCATCAAAATTGGGTGGAGGCCGTAATATCCATATTTACCATATATTTTTTAAAAAAGTACATTTTATACAAATTTGCACAAGATAATATATATATTTTCTTATTTAGCTTTGATTGGTTATTCAATATATATTGCTGTTATAGCTGGGTGTGACTGGGTCAAAAAACGAATATTAACCAATTTTTATAGTGGGCATACTAGGGGCTACTTTGGCCCATCGAGGTGGCTCCACTATGTAAAAACTGCCAATAATTATTCATTTTTACACTGTCTGTTTTTATGATGAGAAACTTTTCTGGTCAATTTTGAGGTGTTTTGCATGAATCTGTCATCCGTTTCCCGTGCAAATGCGTAGTTTTCGAGATATTGTCATCTCAAAAACTACGCATTTGCATAGGAAGCGGATGGCAGTTTCATACAAAACACCTCAAAATTAACCAGAAAAGTTGGTAAATATACAGTATTACACCCGTCTCCCTTTCGAGGTGAAATTTATGTTTTTCCTATGGTTTTTGAGTGTTTTGAATGAATCTGACCTTCAAAACTGTCGGAAATTACTCTTTTTTGAGATACCCCCCCCCCCCCCCCCCCCCCCCCCCCCCCCCCCCCCCCCCCCCCCCCCCCCCCCCCCCCCTAGCTGGCAATCGAAAATGAGTCATTTCCAACAGGTTTGAAGGTCAGATTCGTTTAAAACATCAAAAACAAACCATAGGAAAAACATAAATTTCACCTTCAAAATTGACCTAACCTAACCTATCCTGACCTAAATCACTTATAGTCTTGTAGGCAGCCCAGGAATCACTATAAATCACAGAGCCAGGCCTAATGTACTTCTGAATGAGTGGAATGAGTGTTCCATTCCGGTACGAAAGAAATTCGAAATGGATGGAGCGCAGTGATTGGGCAGACATGTAACGAATGCACAAACGAACGTACGAACACACACTAGATACACACCAAAAAAATGTTTATATCTCGAAAACGAAGCATTTGCGACGGAAATGCTATAGAAGGAAAGTGTCTTAGAATTAAAAAATCTACTTAATGAACATATAATTGCTGGACATTAGACGGGTGTAATAGTAGAATAATACTGAAAAGTTTATACTTGTCATTAGGACTGATCAGTTTGTGATGCGTGATCGGTAAATGTACAGTATTACACCCGTCTCCCTTTCGAGGTGAAATTTATGTTTTTACTATGGTTTTTGATGTGTTTTGAATGAATCTGACCTTCAAAACTGTCGGAAATGACTCGTTTTTGAGATAACCCCTCTCCCCCTAGCCGGCAATCGAAAAAGAGTCATTTCCACGGTTTTGAAGGTCAGATTCGTTTAAAACATCAAAAACCATAGGAAAAACAAATTTCACCTTCAAAATTGACCTGACCTAACCTAACCTAACCTATCCTAACCTAAATCACTTATAGTCTTGTAGGCAGCTAAGGAATCACTATAAATCACAGAGCCAGGCCTAATGTACTTCTGAATGAGTGGAATGAGTGTTCCATTTTGGTACGAAAGTAATTTAAATTCGAAATGGATGGAGCGCAGTGATTAGGCAGACATGTAACGAACACACAAATGAACACACAAACGAACGCATGAAGACACAAACAAACACACAAATGAACGTACGAACACACACTAGATACACACCAAAAAAATTTTTATATCTCAAAAACGAAGCATTTGCAATGGAAACGCTATAGAAGGAAAGTGTCTTACAATTAAAAAATCTACTTAATGAACATATAATAATTGCTGGACGTTAGACGGGTGTAATAGTAGAATAATACTGTGTGATCTTTATGGGGGCTCCCCCCCCAAGACCTAAATTATACACAATACCTTACCTTATTGCGGATGGTAGAGTTCTGCAATTGCAGTCAGGAAGTGATGCAATTTTGTGGACTCATTGGTATGTTCTGCTAGGAACAAGTACCACGCAAAATATTTCCGGTGATGAGGGCGTTTGGGTAATTATTTGTTTGTGCTTTTTCTCCTTTCTGAACCAAAACATATTTTTCTGGTGTTTTTTGGTGTGATTTGCTGAAATCTGAACTTCGTTTCTTTGGGAAATGAGCCATTTTTTAGAAATTTTAAAATTGAAAATTTCTCAAAAATGGCTCATTTCCCAAAGAAACAAAGTTCAGATTTGAACAAATCACACCAAAAAATACCAGAAAAATATGTTTTGGTTCAGACCTAACCTAACTCACATTTTTTCGCAATTTCTTACCTTAAATAGCAGCATTGGGGTGTTTGTACAAATCAGCGGTGACAAACAGGAATTTGTGGAGACGTTGTTGAGAGGGGATATTCATGGTTAAACAAGTACCATGCAAGATACTTCGAATAGGATTGGGTTTTGTTGCTAGACCGTAATATCCGGCTCTTCACGTCTTTCCAACAACGCTCAATATTTTGAATGTGAATGGTGTCTTCCACGAACTGCTGTAAATGATTGACTGTCTGGTGAATGTAGCCTAGATTTCTGAGTTGAGAATATGCACGCCACTCGTCAGAATAGATTGTAGTCCCAGACCTAATATATTGCTGGATCAGGCGAACAAGAGTTGTTGCGTCTCTGGTAAAGAAAACTTCAGTACAGTCTTCTTTTTTATAAATATCTTATATTAATTGATAGTAATCCAAATCACAACCTCCACAAACCATAGTGAAAAGCAAACTGAAAAAGCATTTTGGAATGAGCATGCATTATGAGAGATTCAAAATGCACGTCTCTGATTGGTTGGATAAGGTCACGTGAAACGAAAACCAGATTTAATTGGCTGATTTGACCTATGTTTCCTAATTTTGCCATGAGATGGCCCCCCATAAAACTGGAGAGGACGAGGACTGGCAGAATTTTAACAGTGGAAAGAGGTAAACACTCGGTCAATGGCCTATAATGGCTGCTTTTTACGTCTAAAATTTTTTTTTGTAAAAAATAATTATCATATTTCCTTGATTTTTATCAGTTTCCCTGAGGTTTCAAGGTGTCCTGAATACAAATTTATATGTTAAATTGTCATAGAATGTCTTCGGTAATTTTTTACTATCACTCCGGTCTCTTCAATTCCCATAATTTATAGATCAATGGATTCGTTATTACACCAGGAATGCGATTTGGATAGTCTCAAGTGAGGGAACTAGCCCAAAACTAAGTTAGGACACAAAGTTTGTTTTGGGGTATAAGTGTGAAAAAATGCCATAAAATGCGGGTAATTCCTTCAGTAGAGACTATCTAGGACGCATTCGCGATATAAAAATGAATCCATTGATATACGGTATAAATTATGGAAATTGTAGAAACAGCCAACATGAGTGACCTAAAAGGTATATATATACATATTTATATATATGTAGTAAAACGAACACTATATATATATTCACTGTATATATTATATATACCGTAAAACTATACTAACCTAACCTAACCTACCTAACAAACAATACCTTCCTTGTTTTTCTTAGGGCAAATAAATTCTTTTAGCAGTACACTGTGTTCTACATAAAAATTAAATGCAGCCTCTTCATCATCAAAAAATTTGCATGAAGTTAAACAGTGAATAATTACAACCAACGCCATCGTGACACTAAAATCTTATGAGTTCAGGTCAAAGCCCCCAATTTTGTTAGTGGTACCTTTCTAACCTTTGTGGGATCAGCCATTTTATCACTCCCAAAAACATGATCCGCGATTTTATCGCTCAAAAAAATAATTTAACATTAATTTTATAGCTTTAATCGGCATTTGCCTTCATATTGTACTTAATAAAAGTTGTTTAAAAAATGTAAAGAGTCTTATGGTAAACTTTATTTTCAGTTTCCAGAGACCAGAGCCAAAAAAATGTACAGGGCATAACTCAAAAACTGAGTATTTACACAAGAAATGACTATCCTTCTATTTGTGCCTTCATCTCTAATTTCTTTTCTGGCTGATCAATAGCTGCAGTTGTAGATGGCCAATGTTCTTCTCCTAAAGCTATTAACAGTGGTGTTCCTCAGGGTTCTGTCCTGTAACCCACTCTTTTCCTTTTATTTATTAATGATCTTTTAATTTGCACTGCTTGTCCTATTCACTCCTATGCCGATGATTCCACTCTTCACTTCTCCAACTGCTTCCCAAAGTGTCCTTCACAACAGTTGCTTCATGATTTGCATGGGATGGTGATGGGACACCTGACCTCTGATATTTCTGCTATATCTGATTGGGGCACAGAAAACCTTGTGGCTTTCAATGCCTCAAAAACTCAGTTCCTCCATCTTGCTCGTCACAATCTTCCACGAGACTATCCCCTTATCTTCAACAATACACAACTCAATCCTTCCTCTTTTAACAATTTTGGCATTTCTTTTTCTCGTGATCTTTCCTGAAAAGATCATGTGTACTCTCTTTCTAGAACAGCTTCTAAGAGATTAGGTGTGTTGTACTGCCTCCACGGTTTCTTCACCCCCACTCAGTTGCTGTCTCTGTACAGGGGTCTTGTTTACCTCTGTATGGATTCCAGGTGGAATCAAAGGCTTTTCATCTCATCATTTCCCTTCCTCTTACTGATCATCTTCAATCTCTCCCTCTTTACTATCGCTGTCATACTGGACATTGCTCTTCTGAACTCTCTAACTGCATGCCTCATCCCTCCTTTAAGGAGAGCATACAGTACCAAACTTTCTCATTCCTTTTCTGTCCAACTATCTAATGCGAGGGTTAATCAGTATTTTCAGTCTTTCATCTACTCAACTGGTCAATTCTGGAACAATCTTCCTCAATCCATCTTTCCTCCTGTCTATGACCTCCCATCTTTCAAATGCAGAGTATCTAGGCATCTCAAAAACCTTGGGCCTCGACTTTGGCTCTTCTTCTTCTATGGGAGGGGTGCTTTTGCGGGCATTTGCCCTTGGCGCCTCCTTCCTGCAAAAAAAAAATCATATTTGAAATCATTGTCAAAACTGGTCTAAAAAAGTATAGTCAATTATCTGAACCTAGGAGTGGTCCTTTTCTGTATATACAGTATTAGCTGATTACACTGCCCAACACCAATTTTGCTGATTTAATTCTAACACCTGTTTTTAGGTAACTTTGGTGTGCTGATTTCAAAAATCACCTTAGTTTTTGCCTATCACGTCATGTTTTTGAGCAATCAAATATGGATATTTTGGAGATCGCATTTTGGCAGGGTTATGCCCAATTTTTTTTCTTTTCAAAAAATAAGTTTTTACATACTCAGAATCAGCATGGAAAAGTAAACAATTGTGCAGGGAGTGAACTTTAATATACAATGGTAATATTGACACATAAAGTGATTAAAAGTGTTTAAATAAGCAAAAAATGAATCCATATTAAAGCAAGCACGGGACCAGTTTTCTTAACATTGTCTTTTTCTTGTTTTCTTACTTTTCAGTGCTGATAAATTTCTCTTATAGGACTTCCTAGAATGAGAGATGTCAAGACAATCTCTTTGCAGGCTCCAGCAGTAGTCAGCCATCATGTGGGTATCCCATCTTCCTTGGTATCGTTCTTCCATCACTTTGATATCTTGGTGGAACCTTTCACCTTGCTCTTCACTAACATCACCAAGATTTTCTGGAAATTTATCCAGATGACTGTTGAGATAGTGAACTTTAATGCTCATGTTTTAACCCAACTGCTGAAAGTTTACAAGTAACGTCACTAGCGGAACCGGCTGCTCTCACTCCACCAATGGGAAATCTCTCAGATCATGATGTCACACTCACACCTGGGGAAATCACAGATACCCAAGATTTTAATATGTTGTACATGACCTTTAGATTTAATGCACAGATTTGCGTATTCCACAGATAAAATTTTAACAGCAAAACAGCTGTTAACAGGTCTCAAAAATCATCAATTTTGATAAGCACCCTTCATGGATCACCCAAAATAGGCATATTGCATTGCACGAAAACCTGATGAGATGGACAAAATCTAAGGTGATTTTTGAAATCAGCACATCAATATTATCCAGAAACAGGTCTTAGAATTAAATCAGCAGCAAAAAATTTTTTTTTGTTGGGCAGTGTTATTGTATTAATTCTGTAGATTTTACTTTATTGGGATTATTAAAGCATAAATAGCTCTATTCCTAAATTTTAAGCTAAATTTAATTTAGTATTTAGAGAGAGCTAGGGGTTCATTCAGCGCAGTCCCAGTCTTTTGGGTTGACCAGCCTTAGCCCCCATTAGCTCATTCCATCCAAGGAATAATCTAACTTTGACTTTAAAGCTTTTAAATGAATTAATAGTATTTAAGATGATTTTAAACTATGACTGTAAGAAGGAAGTTAGGGAAGGGGACAAGGCTTATAGTATGTGAGAGTCGTGATGATTGGTATCACTCAGCCTGCATCAAAATGGAGATGTTACCTTCCCTATTATTTCCTTCTAAAAGGCTCCAGTATATATGAGGCAGGTTAAAATCTCCTAGACTCGTGGCCATTTAGAATTACTCTCTGTTCTCTGTCTTCTAATCATTTTTCTACCCAATTTTTAACTGACCCCAATATCCCATGAGTTTTTAATTTATATAGATGTCTCGTATGTGTAACCTTGTCAAATACTTTACTAAAATCCAAATAAATAACATCTAATCATTTCCATTATTTACCTGTTCAGATACAAATTCTAAAAGGTCAAGAGATTAGACAAACAAGACCTTCCTGATCTAAATCCATGTTGGGAACTTGAAATGAGGTTAAAATTTTCCAAATGAATATAATTCTTTCTAGTATCATTCCTGTCAATGATGTTAAACTAACAGGCCTATAATTTCCTACCTCCCCCCCTTACTCCCCTTTTTGTAAATGGTTAGTACTACATTTGCTTTCTTCCATTCATCTGGTACCTCTGCATAATTAATACACCTAGCAAACAAAATAGTTAGTACTATATATATATATATTAGGGTGGTCCAAATTTAGGGTACAAATTTGAAAGTTGTCTGAACCTAGCGAGCACATGGTGCCCTCGTTGCACTTCATGTACAATAGCTTTGTATAAAATTTAAAGAAAATTGGATGATGATTAGGGGTCCCGCAAAATGTTTAGTTATTTTAGTCTCATAAAATTCTAGCATAACAGCCAATTTCCTTTAATTCTTTGAAAATTATTAGTTGTAGCCTATATCTTTCTATAGTTATGCTTATGAGACCTAATTTCTGTTTTTTTGTGTCCACAGGTAGTGTTTTTGATTGGATAATGGATATGGTGACACGAAGTGGGCCAGCCTTTTGGCTTGTTGGCCACCCAGACCCAGATATCACTGGTGCTTGATTGCCTTCCAGAGGCCAAGTGCTTAAGAAATATTACTTCCATCACTCTGTCATGAAGCAAATGAAAGCAGATGCTGCGAAAGCATCTATTCAAGCAGTGCTAGAAATATGGGAAAAGGCTAAAATTCCAACATCAACCCTGGCTTACAGCAAAGCCAAACTTTTGAAAATGATTGATGAGTATGACAAGCTCAAGAAAAACCGCAATCGAGACTCCAAGACCTGTCATACTCAAGAGGCAATGTTCCGGGACCAGCTCGAGGATCTCTTTGATGTGGCTCACAAGGATGCGATGATTATCATGTCAAATGAAGAGGATAAGGCCTTCCTGGTGAGCCAAAGGGAAGATTGAACATCATCCTCCATGACCGGGATTGATGTTATTCACACCAAAGTCAGCGCGGAAAAGAGGAAATGAGAGGAGGTGATTAAGCAACAGAAGGAGAGAAGTGAAAATGAGAAGGCATTACTTGAAGTCTCTGATTCCTCGCAGATGGCACTGCCTTCCTCCTCAGAAAGAGATACAGAAGAGAATGATGCCAAGTTTACACTCAAAGATGGCAGGTCACTGCAACGAAGGAAGGAGAATTGACGTGTTCTGCTCAGCCCAAAAGTGACTGCAGCCATGGATCGGTTCAACATCTCCGACAGGGCCACCATGGGCCTTTTGGAAACCCTGGCAAAGGCATCAGGGCAGAACCTGAAGAAGATGATGCTCTCATGAAGTTCAATTCAACGAAACAGGATGGCCAATAGGGAAGCATTCACAAAGACAAATAAGAACCTGAACCTCCCTCCCAAAACCCCACTCCTCCTCCACTGGGATTTGAAGCTTCTTCCTGATGTGTCCAAGTCCGAGAAGGTTGACAGGATTGCCATCCTGGTCACAGGAGGCAACCAAGAGATCCTTCTTGGGGTCCCCAAGATTGGCAGCAGCACAGGTGTGAACCAGTCGAATGCTTGCATCACTGCTCTTCAGGAGTGGAACCTCATAGATCATGTGTGAGGCTTGGTGTTTGACACCTCGGCCTCAAACACTGGTCTGTCCGAGGGAGCTTGCACGAATATACAGGCTGCCATCAACCGGGAGATTATTTGGATTGCTTGCTGTCACCATATCCTGGAAGTTGTTCTCTCTGATGTCTTAAAGAAGGAGTACGGACTATCCAGCAGCCCCAATATCCCCTTGTTCATGCGGTTCCAAGAGCAGTGGAGATTCATTGATGGAACCTGCTGGAAGCCAGCAACGCACGATGAGAATATCGTGGAAGAATTCTCTGGTCCCCTGGCAGGATTCAAAGAAAGGGTGCTGAAGGACCTGAAGGTGGCAATTGAGTCAAAGGCTCACCTCAGGGACGATTACAAGGAACTCCTTGTCCTGTCATACATCTTCTTGGGGGAAATTCCAGAGGGAGGTATGAAGATTAGGGCACCTGGGGCCTTCCACCAAGCCAGATGGATGGCAAAGGCCATTTATGCTCTGAAGATCTTCCTCTTCAGAGAGCAGTTCACCCTCACTGTTCACGAAATGTGTTCGGTGTGGAATCTCAGCCTCTTCATTTCTCTGTTCTACACCAGGTACTGGCAGCAAGCAACGATCGCATCATATGTCCCCAAAAATGACTTGGATTTCATGAAGAATCTTGAGAGTGGAATTCCGAATTGTCAGCTGGTGAACACTGCCCTCACAGCCTTCAAACGGCACCTGTGGTATGTGTCTCAGGAATTGATCGGTCTTGCATTCTTTGATGACCAGATTGGAGAAGAGGAGAAAGTTGCAATGGTGGAAAATCTCAAGAAGAGAGAGTGGAAGGGACTGAAGAGAATTGATGGCAAGAGATTCCTCCTCAAACACCGCTTCCTGACTTTGTGACTGCCAAGACCAAGAACATCTTTGACCTCATTCTCCTGAATGGTCATCAGGAGTCGGAGTCCTTCCTCGTCAAGCCGCCACCTTCTTGGAATAAAGATGAAACCTACCAACAATTCATGGCCTCCGTCGCTTCACTGAAGGTTGTGAATGACAGCGCTGAAAGGGGTATTGCTCTGATCACACAATTCAACTTATCCATCACCAAGGATGAGACCCAGAAGCAGTACCTCCTGAAAGTTGTAGCTCAGCACAGGAAGGATATGCCCTCCATGTCAAAAGCTGTCTTCCTGAAATAAACTTAGAATCTACAATGATGCCTTTCCATTTCTGAGAGCTTATTTGAGATAATTGTGTCAATTTTTTGTGATGACTAGGAAGTTGAAGTTTTGTGGGACCCCTGAATATTGAGATAAGAAACTGAAATTTTGCCTGAAGACATGTTTGGGGTAAAGGTATTAGGGCGACGTGTGTCTAAATTAAAATTCCAACTTGTAATTTTTTGGACCACCCTAATATATACTGCATATACAGTTGTCCCTTGACATTCGCAAACTTAACATTTGCGACTTTGACTATCCGCTAGGTCCTCCATTATCGTGTGTTTGGTGACATAATGGGGCTGAGGCTGACACTGGATAATTTAGCCGAAGGGTTTCGCATGTATATACAGTATATGTTACACACAGACTGTGCATGGAACAAAGAACTCTTCTGGGAAAATTAAATCCACTATAGTTTGAATAAGTAATGGTAAGTGACAAATACTATAGTTTTTTTCATTATGTTAGCCTGATGTAGGCAATGGGTCACTCACAAAGAAACCCCAAAATATAGCTGTAACCCCTAGTTCCTGTCCCAAAGCTGAATCCTCTTTGCTTTGCAGATAGCTGGTGAGGGAAGCTATATTTTGGGGCCTCTTTGCGAGTGACCCATTCCCCACATCTGGCTAACATCATGAAAAAAGAAAAACTATAGTATGTGTCACTTACCATTACAGGAATACCCAGCATAGTATGGAGTTGATCAGTACGGAATTCGCTATAGTACAGCTTACAATTTAACACCAAACCCCTGTTCATTACTGGTCCAGATATACTCCAGTATGAATTTTCAGTTTTGTAAAAAAATATTTTTTTCCAAGCATGCATGCTAAATATAAATAGGTGAAGATTTAGATTCTGCTAATGTTTGAGAGTTGCTTGAATCACATTTAGAAAAGCTTAGTGATTATGACCTCATCAATTTAGAAGAACAGCATGCACTCGAAGAAGAAGAGGACAAAAGCGAAGAAAATGAAGATCAGAAATCATCAAAGGATTTCTCCATAGATGAACTTGAAAAAATGTTTCGGGTGTGTGAAGATCTTAAAGAAAAAATTATGGATGGAGAGCCTAACATCAAGTGCAGCATGAAAGTGCAGAGAGACTTAGAAAATGCAATTTGCTGCTACAGAGAATTGTATGCTGATAAGAAGAAAAATAAAAGTGTTCAAACATCATTGTTGAAGTTTTTCAAAAAAATAATTTTTTGCAGTGCACTTTATTACGTACATATTTAAATTAAATTTAGAAAAATGAAAGCATTTATTAACCTCTGCAGTTGTTTCACAATTAAAACGTTTAAATTAATGTAAAAGTCTGACTTTTATAATGTTATTGATGTCTGAGAATGAATTACCGTACTTTAGAATAGAATAGAATAACCTTTATTAATATTAATAAAATAAATAAATTTTTCAATTTACAATGACATGAATGATTGTGAAGCTCAACTATTTATTTTATTTAATTTGGCCCTTAAGCTTTAGGCTTTACTGGGAACTCTTTTGGGAAAATTAAATCCTTTAAATTAAATACTTTATTTTGTATTGATTACATTTCCCATTCAGTACAGATTCATATAGTACAGTACTTTCCATGCACACATTAACTGTACTATTCAGGGTATTCCTGTACTTATTCAAACTATAGTGGATTTAATTTTCCCAGATAAATTCCATGTTCTATGCATGGTCTGTGTGTAACATAAAAGATCTCAGGGGACCATTCTGAGTTCAGTCCCATGATGAAATGGACATTGTTAAGTGCTTTAAAAAGTGGACACTCAATTCTGCCAATTGAGGTTTAAGTTTTGGTTTTTGGTTGATGTATTCAATCAGATGTGAATGCAACAAGTTTCTTGCATATATTGAGGTTCTGAATATATAGTAGTAGACTTGGTGTAGCTGTAAACCCTAGATCCTGTCCCAAAGCTGGATCCTATCTGCTTGGCAGATAGCTGGTGAGGGAAGCTATATTTTGGGGCCTCTTTGAGGTGACCACATCAGGCTAACATCATGAAAAAAGAAAAACTATAGTATTTGTCACTTACCATTACTTATTTGAACTATGGTGGATTTAATTTTCCCAAGAGTTCCTTGTTCCATACACAGTCTGTGTGTAACATAAAAGATCTTGGGAGATCATTCTGAGTTCAATCCCATATATATATACATACAGTAAAAGCCCTGATATCCGGAATGTCTGGGACTATTAATGTTCCAGATATCGGAATTTTTTGTAAGTATGAGTGGTGAAAATACATGGCCAAATACACTAAAAAAATACTAGACTAAACAAAAATAAACACAAATGAAACAATGGCTGACAAAGAAGGAGGCAACTGAAGTGCCCCATCTGCGCCTAGTGGCTGCCTGGCAAAACACACACTGACCAAAAAGCACAATTTTGGGGAATTATGATCTGTAATGGGGGATTTTGAACTTTTCCAGGAAAATGAGCTTTCCATTACATTGAATGCCAGATATCAGGGCTTTTACTGTATATATATACATATATAACACTGGCCATCCCTATTAAGTTAGACTAGGACAGGTTAAGGCAAGTCCAAATCAGAAACTTTATAGTTTTTAAAGGACTAATCCACAGCACATTCTTCTCCATTGAAATTCAAGCTCAAGTATCCACTGCAAATTCCTTTGCAGTAAGATTTAAGCTCACTCTATCATAACACATTTAGTGATCTCCGTTTCTTCTTACCTAAGGCTTAAAATCCCATCAAACTGTTGGTATCTCCTCTTGATGAGATTTTAAACCTTGGGTAAGAATCTTGAAATAGAATCTTATTAAAATATGAAACTTTATTTCAGTAAAGAACTCATTCTTCTATAATATGGTCTCTATTTCTTACTACAGAAGGCTTAAAATCCCATCAAACTGTTATCTTTCTACTTAAGGTTTTAAATGAATCAAACCATCATCTTCACTTGTATTTTTTCTGATTTAAAACTTAAAATCCCATTGAGCTATCATCATTGCCTTTTTGTTTCTCTTCATTCCTCTATTAGAATCCTATCAAATTGTTATCTTCATCTGTGGATGGGCTGACTCTATTTGCATTTCTTGTTGTTCTCATTGTCATCCACACCTTTCTCACTTTGGTTCAGGTTAGGCCATTAGGTTAGGTTATATTAAGAAATATTCTTCACTTTGTGCATTACCATGACTGGGAATAATGATGTATGGGAAGTAATCACCATAAAGACTCGATCTCAAAGACAATATCCCCATAATTTGAGGACTTAAGTTGTGACTCTGTCAAAAAGCTTTAAATTGTACTACTATGTAGCTGGGCAGAAATGTACAGAAATATATACAGAATTGTGCAGAAATTCAGTGTATCTGAAGCATCTTGACTAAGTGGGAAATACATTAATTTATAGAACCATGTCATAAATGTTCAAAATATTCCCTATTCAGTTGAAAGCATATTAATGTAATTAAATTAATTAAGTAATGTAATTCCCATTGGGTAGGCCTTAGATACTCATTGGATTCTGTATAAAAAATACATAAATTTTAACCATTTACACTACATATAAAATTGAAATTTTTTTCTACTTTATCCTGAATAAAAGTATAGTAGTTATAATAAACTGTAAATGTTTTTGATTACTTATAAAGCCTCTGTAAACTATATATACACACTGTATATATAAATATATATATGTACAAGGAGTCATTGGCCTAAAACAAATGTTTGATACTAATAAAGACATTTTGAATTTCAGTCATTAACTTAGAATCCATTTTTGAAGGAAATTTTAATTTCCTTTTTTTTTTTTTCTAATGTATATATTTGAGACTATTTTGGGGTCAGGAGAGTCACTGAAATGTCTTCTATAAGAATCACAGATTATTCAAGTGTATATTTATAACACATTTTATAAAGTTATAGAAATTTACTTCAGTTGCAAGTTATTCTTGCATAATGAATTTCATGATTAAGCATATGAAATAAATGATATAGGCTGTGTAAAAAGTATCATTCTCTTATGATTACTATGGGAATGATAGTTTTTTGTGCATTTTACCCAGAGGGTTGATGTTGTTGGGTCTGTATCATTTGTTTGACATTGTTGCTGGGTGAAATGCTTTAGCAGCATGATTACCAACCCATTCAGTTGGGGTTAAGGTCCTGTTGGTGGGTGTTGCATTTTGGCTGTTCTAGTTCTTTTTGTCATTAATAGACCCATTTATTTTTGTACCTGTTTTTTGTTCCAGGAGTGACTATGGAACCTAAAAACTTGACCTCAGAAGGGAAAATACGTATCAAAACTCTGGGAAAAGAGGGTCTAATCACAACCCAAATCCAAGCATGTTACTGGCTTCTCAAAGCCAACCATTTATCAACCATGTAAAGGACTTGCCTACCAACACTACAAACTACAAAATGGACTGATTAGGTTAGGTTAAGAGAACACTGTTTTTGAGATGGTGTAACTGTAATCAGTAGTGACACAAAATAATACTAATATTTCTACATTTTCCTGCTTTTTACTTCTTTGTTCTACATCCTTCTACATTTTTTCATCAGCTCTTCTCTTTCACCTTTTTTTCGTACTTTTTCCTGATACAAAGTTGTCAATAATGTTTGTGTAAAGTTCTTAGTTTTCTCCCTAAACTTTTTTCAGTGGAGACAATAGCCAGATGCGTCAGCCTATCCTGAGACATTGTAGAACAAATAATTTTTTATGAGCTTCAGTTTTAAGAATGAGGATTCTGCTGAAACAGTGGCAACTGGCATTATCAGCAATATCCTCAGAGCCATGACTGTTAGGATAAGCACAGGTTTCCCTTGTCAACCATGAGTATTACATTCTTGTAAAACTGCAGTTGGCAAGACCAAAGGCTTATGGAAAAATAAGATTAGGGGGTCCATGGTTGTGATCACACTGGGTAAAGTTCCAGAAGATTTGTAATGGTAAAAAATACTCATCCTATGCCCGCACTAAACATGATAAATACGAATAATAAAGGAACACAATGCGCATAAAAACCATTTTACTAGAAGTAAAATAGTAAGATAGTAGCCTTGTTTTTCTTAATTGTTCTCACAGTTGACTCATTCAGTCCCATCTAGTTACTTAGTAAACAAACCCAATCAACTTGGCTGATATAGTTGAAAGCTGTACTGTGACTTAGCCTTCAGGCAGTCCTCCTGCATTATTACAGTAGTGTATAAAGAGCTTTGACTTTGATTTCAGTCTTAAACAAAATTTTTTGAGTCCTGGACTTTGTAAAAGTATTTTTGAGTGGAAAGAATTGAAGTTGTTCATTTATAAATTTAAAAATTAATAGCCTTCCTACACTAGCAAAATTTATAATAAGTTATAAGTTTGACTGAAGGTCATAGTGGAATATTTATAACCTTTGTCATCAGTGTTGTTATAAATACTTTAAAAAGTTACCATTCCGATTATTGTACTTTGTAAAAGCTTTGGCTATTTTTAATCAATATGCAAATTTTTTGGGAAAAAGAAAAAATATGGTAGAGTTTTCTGAAATTTAAACAATTTTCAAAGCAAAGTTGTCTCTTGCCAGTTTTCCAGTGATGATTTAGAAGTTAATTTTTTCCAGCCTCAGTTGCTATTTTTCCCATTAGTATACATATTTGAGAAGCATGAAAATTCAGTTCATGAAGTTTTAAAAGAATACTACCAGGTGTCTGAGAATTATCTGTGCAATTTTTGGCTGTTATTAAAAGTCAACCATGAAGTGTAGAAATTCCAGTGTTGTCCCATTTTACAGAGAAACTCATTAAGTTTTTTCTTTTTTGTACGCGGGTGACAGACATTGATGATTTAAAAGCAAGAATCACAGCTGCTATTGAGCGAATTGATGTGGATATGCTGCAGCGTACATGGCAACATTTGGATTATCGATTGGATGTTTTGCGAATCACTGATGGTGCACATATCGAATGTTTGTTACAACCTTACTTTAATAAAAGAAACTTTTGAAAATACAGATTCTAAATAATCTTGTTTAAGAATTTTACGTGTGTTATCAAGAATTTTATTAAAAGATGAAATTGTACAGATAATTTTCGGACACACTGGAATTTCTAAAAAACATGTCAAAACTTGGTATCAGAAAAAACTTAATGAGATTCTCTGTAAAATGGGACAACACTGGAATTTCTACACTTCATGGTTGACTTTTAATAACAGCCAAAACTTGTACAGATAATTCTCGGACACCCTGTACATTGGGACTTGGAAGATAATAAATTTATTTTAAATATGTCTGCTCACTAAAATTGAGGTCTGAATGGATTATTGATTCAGCTTTGTGAAAACAAACCACCATACTTTAATATTATGCAAGCTGACATGTTTCTTATTGATAAATTGGGGCCTTTTGGTGAGAGAAGTGGAATTTGACAACAGGACTTTTTGAGTTGACTGTACTGGCACAGAAGAGAGTAGGCCCATAAATGGCCTTGGTAACATAAGTTGTAGGAAGTTAAACTATGAGGAAAATTTTGAATCTGTTACTACAAAGAACAGTGGGTCTGAAAGAGTGGATGTTTGGGTAGTGTGTGACATCAGAATAAAGAATACTTTTGTATAAGCCTTAAAAAAGAATTCTCTTGTAATTGCGGGTGATAATACCAAGAATTTCTTTATTAAGTTTTCAGGTTAGAAATATCTAGTATTTTGTTCTAGGTCCTTTTTAGAATGCCTACAATCTCTATTGATATTTGCCAAGGTACATAGTTGCGCATAATTATGCATATTGTGTCAGAAAATTCATTTAGTCACGAGGGTGGGAAAGTATTTATGTAGTTTTCTTTTGTTTTTCCTATTATCTTGTAATTTCATACTACTACTCTTGAGTGGTGGATATGTTTCACTATCATCAGCATCACCATTTTTCACTCTGCAGCTTTAGCTGAGGTTGGGTAAAGTTGAGTCTGTCCAATTTTACCATTGTCTTTGTAATGAGACTGAAATTCTAACTCTACCACATTCAGAATCCTTTGACTAGACTTAGCCTTGATCTTTGTATTAGTATATCCTATTGCCTTGCCATAGCTTACTTAGCCTATCTTATCTTGCAATAATACTGATTAATGATTTCTATTCTGATACTTATTTTTGGTGGGGGGAAATAAAATTTTAAAAACAAAATTCAAATATTACAAATTAGTCTCAGTAATTTTGGAGATTTTTAAAGACTGTTGTTGTTTTTAGTAAACTTTTCTCCAGTTATACATTATTCTTAAACTACCTACCAAATTAAATGGACAGCTGTACCCAAATGTTCTTTTTAAAAAAGATATGGGCTAAGTCATGGTAAATAAATAAAAATTACAGTAAATTTTGTCATTTATCTTTTATGTGATTGATCCAAATTGCAAAAGTGATCATTACAGAGACAACTCCTATTCAAAGTTGGATAGACTGTATCATTGTTCTATTCTATCACACTACCTTGTATGGTCTTAATTTTGGTGTAGCATGCAGAAATTAATTTCTGATTCTTTCAACAATTTACAGTATTTATGATTTTGTATTTTGGTTAACTAAGCATTTGAGTGTTTTTAGGTAGACCACCCACCAACTGTAGCAACTGTAGCAACTGTAGACTTTCCATATTGTCTTCTAAGGTATTGTAGTATTTAACTACAAATATTTAATACAACCTAGTAATATTTTTTTTTTTTTTCCAGAAAAATAAGGTTTTATTTGCAGTGTATATTAAATTTTGATTAATTAAATTCTAAAAAGCGAAATGTTCTTAGGAAGTTACTGGTTTTGTGAATTGGTGAAGATACTGTGAATTAAGAAATAGGCCTGCTTTATCAATATTTTTCTTAAAGACTAGGAATAGCTCATGAAAGGTAAGAGAACTAAATTAGGCACTGTTTAATTTATTTGGCTCAGCACTTGTATTTAAGACCTTATTCAGTTAACATTTCACTATAACCTTTGGTTAACTTCCACCCAAATTGTTCATTCTGACGAAGGTCAAGCTTTCCACTCTACCTCAGACCTACAGTTTAACGTGGAATCTGAACCATGCCCCATCAGCAGCCCAGCGTCTTAACCACTAGGCCACCTAGGGTACCCATTTATCTACCAACCACTTTCTTTATTGTGTGGAAGTATGAACAGCTGGGTTTTGCTGCACGCTGGCTGCTGTCGGGTCTTGAACCTGGGGCCGATGGATTCATAGTCAGTGATGCTAACCACTACACCACCGAGGCACCAACGATTTAAATTTTTTTTTTAATATGAGAAAGTTATTAACAGCAGGACATCATAAAATAGTTGTTGAAAGGCCAAGTTCAAACATATTTACCTGTCATTGTCAAAGGACCAATACTACCATTAGAACCAGAGGCTAATTTAAATATTAGCAACTTAATTTTTTAGGATATAAATTGGTTAATAAATTTATAGCCACTAAAAATTTGGGCACATTTGCAATATTTCCTACCTAAAAATGGGGTGACTTTATATAGCAAGGTGACTGGATACTCCTCATTTTAATTTTAGATAACTTAAAAACTGCCAAAGTTACAAAAACAAATAAAAAAAACTAAATTTCAAAGGAAATTTGAATATTTTAAAAACAATAATTTTCACAAATTTGTTTGAAAATCCTCTAGAGCAGTGGTATTTAACTTTTTTTGCACTGTTACCCCTTGAGCTAGCCAACAAAACTGTAATTACCCCCTCCCATTTTTAAATGGCAAATATGAGAAAAGGAAAATTAGGAAAGAATAAAATTTTAGTGGAACCATAACTAAGCTTCTTTTTTGGACAGTGGCATCAACTCATCCCCCCCCCCCCAAAAGGCCAAGTTACCCCCTAGTTAAATACCACTGCTGTAGAGTCACCCCATTTTACAGCACATATTGGGGCTAGGTATAATGCAGTAATGTATCATTTATTGTGAACTAGCCAAGAACCCACCCTTCATGTGGGTATAAAAAATATCCTGCGTTTTAATGAAAATATCATGACTTAAACTAACCAATTGTCAAGGGCGTACAGTTGACCTAATTGGGCATTTAATAATTTTACCATAGGTTTCTATATATATATATAATGATGTAATGATCTTGATGTTGTCATTTAATTTTTTAAAATTAATTATTTAATTTATTAACACATACGGTAGGTACTAGGGTGTGGAAATTACCGACATCATCAATACCGGTAAATTACCGAACGGAAATTCTCAATACCGGTTTTCACCAGTTTTTAGTTGTAGTTTTTTCTTTAGCGGGAGGCACTGACGGGGCCTTTGTGGACGCCGTTTTCCGTTACACATACTCTTTTTACAAATTTTCTTGCCACACATCTGACAACACATTATTCAACTGTCCTTCTTTTCCTACATGCCTTCACACAAAACCCGTGAAATGAGCCTTTATAGGACTTACATCGGGTACATGACTACATGCAATGGAAAAAAAATTAAAAAAGAAATGTGTAAGGGGATAATATAAAATAATATCAAGACTTACGTTTAATAGCCAAAATAGTGACAATACACATCACATATTCAGCTACTGCTTTGAAGACATTTTTATTCACTTCTTGGCACTCGAGAAGTATGATCTTAAAAAACACAAAGCATCTAATGTTTTTGGTGACAATTGAGAACGAATCTTTGAAACGAAGTAGCCTGCAGACGAAAATGCCCTTTCAGATTCGACGCTAGTTGCTCTTATTGTTGATAAGCTCCGGTAAAGTTGTTCCAAACGCTCAGTCCGCTTCCCTGTTGCTTCATACAGCTTCAATTCCTTGGCTAAATCGAAGGTAGCAGAGGGAGAAACTTTAGGTTTCTTATTCTTGCTGGCCACTTCAGTGAGGTATCTCTGAAGCATTGGATCACTGACTACAGAATCTGAAACTAAAATGTCATCTTCACCACTTTCTTCTTCTTGTCTTTCCGTCTTTTCTATCTCGTAACATTGTTAATAGGTTTTAATTAATTTAATTAGTTGCGTAGTGCTCTTTTACGACTGAATTTTTTTAAAATTAGAAGACGGCGTAAAAGAAAATGAGCTTTTAAGGGTAACTCAGGAAAATTTAGAAAACCGGTATTGGTGCCTCGGTAACGGTATTGATAGCCAATTTTCAAAACTGGTATTTACCGGTATTTAAATACCGGTTTCCACACCCTAGTAGGTACACAACCTCAGGACCTAACCTAACTAGAGTAACCACTCAACAAGGGCGAACAGTTGTCCTAACTGGGCATTCAATAATTTTACTATATATATACACTATATGATCAAAAGTATTCGGACACCGCATGGTTTTGGGAAAAATGGTTTTATTATGGCATTTAGTAACCAGTAGGTCCACCCTTTGCTTTTATTACACCGTCAACACGTCGAGGCATACTTTCCACCAGTTTTCGGTAAGTCTGTGCAGGAATGGCTCGCCATTCCTCTTGCAGAGCTGATGCAAAAGATGCAAGTGAAGCCGGGCGTGGTGTGCGGTTTCGTATCCGTCGCTCCAGTTCGTCCCACATGTGCTCGATTGGGTTGAGATCGGGGCTCTGAGCAAGCCAGTCTAACAAATCCACCTTATTTTCACGAAACCAGTCCTGCACACACCTTGCAGTATGGCAGGGAGCTCGATCCTGTTGAAACAAACAATGGCCATCTCCGTAGTATTGCCACAGTGTAGGGAGGGCCGAATTGTCCAGAATGTCGAGATAAACGTCAGCGTTCATGGTAGTGGGTATAACAACCAACGGGCCGAGCCCTAGCCAGGAAAAACAACCCCATACCATGATGGACCCTCCACTGAACTTCACCGTTGGACGCACACAGTCAGGAAGAAGCCGTTCTCCGGGCTGTCGCCACACCCAAACACGCCCATCAGACTGGAAGAGTGAATACCATGACTCGTCGCTCCAAAGAACAGTTTTCCAGTCCTCCACGGTCCAGGAACGACGGGAGACACACCAGGCCAAACGACGCGTGGCATTAACTTTTGTAATCAGTGGCTTGTGTACAGCTGCTCTACCATAATAACCGAGTCTGTGCATCTCTCTGCGGATAGTTACAGTACTAACGGAGGTACCGGATGCTCTTCCTACCTCCTCAGCGATGGAAGCGGCAGAGGACGTGCAGGACTTCTTGACATGTCGTACCAGACTTCTTCTATCACGTTCCGTCAGTTTGCGTGATCGTCCGGAACGTTTTTTCGCGTTAGTTGCACCGTCGTGCTTCCATCTCATGATAACATCCGCTGCAGTCGACTTTGGTATATCCTGTTTGGCTGCAATGTTTCGTATAAACATTACTTAAATAACATCCGATGATGAGTCCACGTTGGAACTCGGAGAGAGAGTTCACGTCCCGCGGCATGGCTTCACAACAGTTACTGATAACTTAACAGAACACCTCAGCATTATAGTTTTGCCACGCTTTTTCCCAGCATACCTTTCGGCGAAGGTGATATTTGCAGAAATGCGGATTTTCCGGGGTGTCCGAATACTTTTGATCATATAGTGTATATATATATATATATATACTAACTGGGTATTCAATAATTTTACCATAGGTTTTGATATATATATATATATATATATATGTGATGGGACGATTAATCGGAATTGGAATTGAGAATCAGAAGAATCAAGCATTTTTCAGGAATTGGAATCGGAATCGAGAGAATTGTACCATGATTTCCGATTCTTAAAACGATTCTTTAACTTTTAATTGAACCAGTTTTGCAATGTAAACTTTAAAATTTAAATGAAAGAGGATAACAAATTTTATTTTTATTGTATTGTAGCTATACATTAAAACATGTATATCCATGATGTGTAATCAAGAAGATTAAAATGAATTGTTACAATTTACAGTTGATTTTTATTTTTAAACCAATCTATTATAATTTATAATTTATATTACCATACTCATAATGTAAATTTAGTTAATCTTACCAGAGTAAAATATGACAATTTCCAGAAAAACAAGTATAGAATTATATTTAAAAATATTGAGAATCGGAATTGGAATCGAGAATCATATCGGAATTGAGACTTTTTAGTGGTATCGGAATCGGAATCGTTAAAAATTTTGGTATCGTCCCATCACTAATATATATATATATATATAAAAATAAAATGATGTAATGATCTTGATGATGTCATTTAATTTTTTAAAATTAATTATTTAATTTATTAACACCCAGGTGCACAACCTCTGGACCTAATCAATATGTGTGTGAAGTTTCATGTTTGGAAAACACACACACACACACACACACACACACACACACACACACACACACACACACACACACACACACATTATTATTATAGATGTTTCCCAGATATTTTGGCCTTTGATAAATATTTCTTGTGCACCATAATTTGTGCCAACTGTATGATAATACGCAGTAGCATTGAAGGAACATTACACTATTGTAACTATGTAATCAGCTGTTATTTAGTACATATAAGGCTTAGTGTCAGATAGATGTGGTTATTGTTTTTCAAAATGAAACCCATTTTTGTTTATAATTTAGGAACTCCCACACACTATTACTTAGTATTTAAAGTAAAAGAAAGTTTATTAAATTGGTGTTGCCTAAATTTACAAGCCTTTCAGGAATATAAAATTGTGAAAATTTAGAGAATATATGTTATAATTTAGGTAGTATATACCGTATCATACGGTACTGTAGATCCAGAGAAGACTTTCCACTGAAAAAATATTAGTGCATCAGCAGCTACTACTTGGCTAATATATACTGTATATATATATATATATATATATTATATATATATATATATATACATATATATATATAATATATATATATAATAATAATATATATATATATATATATATATATATATACATACACGGTGAACCAAAAGTAGGTGGACAGTAGGTTGAATATGGTTTGTGTTATATTATATTATAACTATGGTGTTTGTGTTATATTATATTAAATATTATAACTAAATTTATTTAAATTTTATTTTGTATTATAGTATACAAAAAAATTAAATATGTATTCTCAAAATAAACGTTATCATTTACTGTCCACCTACTTTTGGTTCACCCTATATATATAGTACTGTGCAAAAGTCAGAGACCACTGTCGATCTGATAACTATTAGATAATCTGTTGTATGAAAATTGGTTTTGATACTAAAATACATATTAACTAGAACCTCTGGTTCATATTAACGTATAACTAAGTTATTACTTTAGTGTATAAAGTCGTATAAGCTGGATGACCCTTTAGTCTGTATAAATTGGACTTGAGGGTTGATTCATTATATTACTTATAACACGTGTGTTTAAAGATCTAGCAAACTATTACTGATAGATCTGCAGTAAATGCTCGTAAGCTATTGTTATATCAATATTTACAATTAAAAGTATTGACACATTCACTTAAATTCTGCAAAACAAATTTATCCAAAACGTTTTTCATTATAATCCTAATTCATGCTGTTTTTTTTCTTTCACAGGCTTAAGAAATGACAAAAAGTACAATTTCTGATGAGATTAGATATAAAATAATACATTTGCATGGTGAGGGACTGAGTCAAAGAAAAATAAGTGAATCTACAGGCGTTTCCAAAACTGGTGTACAAAAAATCTTGGCTCATCACAGCTCAAATGGAACCCCAGCTGATCGCCCTAGATCAGGGAGGCCCTCTAAGCTTTTCCATCTGATCTACAATATCTAAAGATTACTTCCCTTCGAGACAGACACAAATCCAGCACTTCACTTGCAGCAGATCTCGAAAAAACAATGGGTGTTTCAGTTGATCCCTTTACTGTATGAGTTAACCTTTATCACTTCCATAGCGTCTTCTTTCTCTGTATGCTTCTCAGTTAGGTCTGTGTGACGCAATCTATACTGTACCCTTGATTGCTTGACTGGATTGTCAAAGGCAGGGTTAAGTACTCCATGTTTAGGTGAGTTTGAACGATGGTTCAGGATCGACCTGCGGTTGACCCCTCTGCAACATTTTGCCTCATTTGCAGGATTTGGTGAAGGAGGGAATTGCTGTCTGCCCTCCTCCTGCTGTCTCCTCAGCCACACATGGCTGGTCAGGGACTTTGCACAGGAATCTGTCCAGCTGGTTCTTGAAGTTATTCAGGTTGGTGTCCTGGAGATCCCTCACTTCTTTTGGTAGGACATTGAAAAGCTTTAGGCCTCGTATTCTGAGGGTATTTTCCATCCTCGTTTTCATGGCCCCTTGTCCCACCGCAGCTGGGACCGTACAAAATCTGCCTCTTCTCTCATTCCAGTTTGTTTCTATTTCATTTCTAAGGTTAGGGACGGAGCCCTCAAGTACTTTTCATATATATATATATATATATATTAGGGTGGTCCACAAAATGGAAGTATTTTAAATTCTTCCTCCCAGGGTTTCATTAGGTTCCCTTTCCCAAAAAACTTCTCTGAGCAAAATTTGGGTTCAATCGGTTAATATTTAGAGGTGGCTCAACTACCCCCAGAAGTCCACATTCATGGCTTCTGGGTCCCCCCCATATATATAGGTATTATCCGCTTGTTGGCGGGGGTATCATGGCTGACCAGGCCACTCATTGTTGCCCAGCTAAGATTGTGGACTTGTTAGAATCAGGAAACCTCTTTCGGTGCTCATCCACCACACTTAAGAGAAACTGGAGTTGATCTTCTCCTTTCGTCAGAGTTCCACTGAAGGTCTGAATGAGAGCTACTGCCCTTTCAGCATGATCACTAACTACTTTGATGTTTCCTATGATTCTTTTAGCTTCTTGGAAGTTTTCATTCTCCTCCCAGGTGCTGGGGTCATCATCAAGAAAACTAATATTGATCGGTAGGGCCTTAAGAAGCTTTAATGAGTTCTTTGTGGCAAGAGTTTCTAATTTCAGTGTTGCTTTGCATTCCTTGAGTCTTCTTCTCTTTGAGAAGTCTAATGACCCCTCCTTTCCCTCATACACTGGACCATGATTCCCTTGGTGTCTGGTGCAACAGTTTGATCGAAGAGAGCAAGGGCCACCAGCTCTTCTGATAAGTACCATAGGTGGTTTTCAAATTTCTTGAGAGCTGCTTTGGTCACTTTCTGGTCATGATAGTCCTTTAACTTTTGGATAAGATCCAGATCATTCTTCGGAGCTTGTGATGGAATAGGAGCAGTGATCCAGCTTTTTAAGTAGATTAGGACTCCAAAAAGGGTAAGGGTTTCAGGTCCTTCTTCTCTCGAGGAGTCAGGGTGATTTGATTTCGAAAAAGCCACATTTTGATGGCATAGATAACTTTAGCCATCCACCTTGCATAGTGCGTGCCAGCAGGACGTTTGAATGTGTAACTTTCAATTTTTTCACCAAGAAAGATCAAAGAAAGTTCCAAAAACTCTTTATAGTCATCTCGAAAATTTCCAGTGGCCAGATGTTTGGCAAAGGCAATTATTTCATTTCTGAAAGGATCAACTTGCTCCTTCATCTCATCATCATCCTGTGATGTAGAGAAGGTTTTTAAATCAATGTAGTCCCACACAGATTGGAACCTTTTGAACAAAAGTGGCTCAGGGGCAGAAGATGAACCATGGACTGCTTCAAACACTCCTCCATACATGACTTCCATGCAATGATGCCTACAGGAAAAATAGAAGAGTGATCGACCAAGTTTCTGTTCCAGAAGAACGCATGCTCCCCTGTTTGTTCCTGTATTTGATGCTGTAGTATCTGATAACATTCCGATTATTGACTTATCTATGTTCCATTCGGAAAGATTATACACTGCAGCTGATTGAGCTTCCCCTGTTCCACTTGGTAGTTTGGGAACACCAAGCAGTTTTGAATCACCTGATTCAACTGAAGAGACAAGGACTGGGAGTCTGTCTACCTTTTCATTCTTGGCAAGTAGATTAGGGATCAACTTCCCATTCCAGTGGACAATCGAAATACTTGGACTAAAGCTAGCTTTAATGGCATGGGTTATTTGCCTTCGATGCCTCTCTCGGTGCCTTTTGATTGAAGAATGAGAGATGTTCACCTCTGAAAGATCTTGACCAAGGCTAGATGCAGTTTCAGCTAATACAAAGGTGGCCCTCCTGTCACTGATGCCAGTCCTGTCCAGAGCAGCAGCCAATTCAGGAGATATGATATTCTTTGCTGCCTTTTCTTGGTGGAGTTGGTCCGCTGGTAGATGGGGGATTAATAAGGTAATCTTCTTCTTTTTCTGACTCACATAAAGACTCAAGAAGAACTTCCCTGATCTAGCATAACTTCCTGTGAAGCAGCATATTTTTCTTCTTCAGCTTTCCGCTTCCTATTTACCAATTTCATTTGCTTCTCAGCAGCTCTCTTTTCTGCCTTGTCAGTCACCATATCTGCAGAGACCATTGATCCCATTCGTCCCGCTTTCCTTTGTTGGATCAAGAACTGCCGGTCTTCTTCATTTTTGATTAAGGTAAAGGCATCAGCATGGGTGACATCAAATAGGTTCTCCATTTCTTCCTGAAAGGTTTTCTCTTTTTCTAACTGAGAGTTGCTTTTCCTCCCAGCATTCTTCTTAATCGCTTTCCACTCCAAGTGTAGAGCCTGAATTTTGTGAAGAATGTGGTCTTTCCTTTGAGTAGGGATTTGGGCTCTCTCCCAGAAGAGACGCAATTCTTCAAAAACAGCTTCTG
Organism: Bathynomus jamesi; assembly: GCA_023014485.1. Taxonomy (NCBI): domain Eukaryota; kingdom Metazoa; phylum Arthropoda; class Malacostraca; order Isopoda; family Cirolanidae; genus Bathynomus; species Bathynomus jamesi. The sequence goes on along the minus strand of JAJOZX010002655.1, from coordinate 597,373 downwards.
AACTAGGTTTGATCTCCTCCTTCAAGACTTGATGATGGTGGAGGAACATGCGGAGGACCTGGCCACGGGAAGGCAGCTTGGCTCCAGTGATTGTTTCCTCTGACTTTTTCATGAAGTAAAATGTACGTTTATTTGACATTGCAAAACCTGTAAATTTAATAAATCTATATGAAAGAAAAATAATCATTAGTTAATGTATCTGTAAATAATGTTTCTTTTAATTATTCACTATATTAATAAAGGGCATAATGGTATACAAAAAACAGCTTTGAGCCACCCCTAAAAGTTATTCGATTTGCCTTAAATTTTACATGAAATATTTTTTAGCTAAAAGGAACCAGATTATAGCCTGGGAGGAAAGAAAATTGAACTTCGATTTTTTACCCCATTCTGTGGACCACCCTAATATATATATATTATTGTATACCACTCGCGCCTTCTTTCGAGAGAGTAGAGTTCCAGGGATTGTAGTTGAGACCAGTAGTCTTCACCTTCCATTTCCTCTATCTTAGATGTAAAAGTCCTTTGTATAGCTTCAATGTTCGCAGTGTCTCATTTTCTGTGTGGGCTTGTGAGTACTGAGCAATACTCAATTATTGGTAGGACTAGACTCTTCCATAATTTGAGCATGATGTTTGCCTTTCTGCTGCGGAAGCTCCTCCAGATGATTTCCCATTATTTTTCTAGCCGTTGTAATTTTGATTTTATAGTGCTCTCTGAATTCTGCATCTGATGACATTATTACTCTAAGATCCCTGACAGCGAAGATACCCTGCTATAGTATACAGTGGTGGCCAAAAAATTAGCAAAATTTGAAAATTTTCCATTTATTTCAATTCTAAGGTTTTTTATCAGTTACAACTTCTTTTTAAGTAATTTAAACGTATGAAATTTTTATTTTAAACATGGAAATTTATATAATATACAAATATTAATAAATATTTGATCAAAATTTTAATGTTTTGTCCTTTTTTGTACATACCTGGAAAATTCCAAAATGTGAAGCAATAAGTTGTTTCACATTCTTTTATAATTTTACCATAAATTTAATAAGTTTATCAAATTTTCTGCCTTTTTAAGATTATTTTTTGTTCATCATTAAAATTTCACCACTTGGAGGAGCTACTTCTGCTTGTAAAATTGTTCTTTATTAGACTCACGTGTTCAGTGTTTCCACAGATTTATTGGAGTGAGGGTGTAGTGCTGTATTAATTGAAAATGGGTCAGAATAAAGACATAACTCCTAAAAAGCAAGCAAAATTGAAGTTATGTGTCAGGAAAACTACTCCGGCAGAGAAATTGCCAAAACATTAGATGTCAGTGAATCTGTGGTCTCAAGAATAAAACAAAAATTGAAGAATGGTGAAAGTCTCTCACCCAAAAAGAAAGCAATAGTGGCAGAAAATGTGTCACAAGTGTGCGAGGTGACAGCATTTTGATGAGAGACTCAAAGAAAAACCGGAGAATTACAAGCCACAAATTGAAAATGTTCATGGCGGATTGTGGAGTGAGTGTGAGCGCTTGAACTGTTCGTCGTAGATTATATGAAGGAGGAATGCCAGCACGACGTCCAAGGAAAAAACAAAAGTTGACACCAGCAATGTCGAAAAAATGGTTGCAATGGGCTAAAACATACAAAGAATGGAATGAACAACATTGGGAAAATGTTAGTCGATATTTTGTTATTTGCAACCATTCATCCAGTAATAGATTGCAAATGTGTATAAAGAGTGTTTTTTTATGTTTTGTTCTAGGTCATTTTCAGCGATGAATCTATCATTCAGTGCACTGACAAGGAGTCTCAGTATGTTCGCAGATGACCCGGAGAAGCTTTCGAGAAGGAGTGTGTGCATCAAAAGGTCAAACACCCAATGCAGATCATGGTATGGAGCGTCATGTTCATTTATGGCACTGGTCGACTGCATATTGTAGATGGCATCATGAGACAAGGGCAATACAAAGCCATACTAGAATCTCGTCTTCTATCTCAGTTGCGTGAATAGGCAATTAAGCAAGGTAGTGAGGGCATCAGAAACGTTATTTTTATGCATGATGGAGCTCCATGCCACAAAGGTAAGCAAGTGACGCAGTTTTTGCAAGCCAATGGCATTCAAACACTTCCATGGCCAGGAAACAGTCCAGATATGAATCCAATTGAAAATCTTTGGGCAATTCTAAAGCAAGAGATGAAGAAGGAGACTATAACAAATAAACAACAACTAGTAGAAACATTAATTCGTGTGTGGAACCAAAGTGACAACATATCTAAATCATGCAGATCTCTTATTCATTCCATGCCAAATCGAGTAAAGTCACTAATATCAGCCAAAGGATGGTTCACAAAGTACTAGTAATATTATAATATATTAAAATTTATTTTTAAATGTCTTGTGTATAAATGTATAAGTAAAAAATAAAATACTAGAGTAAAATATATTGTATATCTGAACCAAATTAAAAAAAAATGGAGTAAAAACAAAAGTTTGCTAATTTTTTGGCCACGACTGTAATATATATATATATATATATATATATATATATATATATATATATATATATATATATATATATATATATATTATATATATATATAGGGGCTGGACAAAATAATATGAACACCTTGATAAATGGCGGTTTTTATTCTTAATATGGAGTTGGTCCTCCTTTAGCGGCAATAACAGCTGCAATGCGTCGGGGAATTGATTCATACAGCTTTTGGACAGTGGCTAGAGGAATCCCGAGCCATTCTTCGAGCAAACCCTGCTCCAGTTCCTCCAAAGATGCCGGCGGTGGGAATCGGCTTCTCTACCTGCTGCTCCAACTGACACCACAGATGCTCGATAATGTTAAGATCCGGGGATTGTGGAGGCCAATCCAAGCGTTCTACTTCACTAACATGCTCTTCAAACCAGTTTTTAACGACCCCAGCGGTGTGGATTGGTGCATTATCATCCTGGAAGACGGCGCCGCCATTGAGAAACAGCGTTTGGACCATGGGATGGACCTGGTCAGTCAATATTGACAGATAGACCTGGGCGTTAACCCTACCATGCAGTACTACAGCTGGGCCAAGAGTATTCCACGATATTGCTGCCCAAACCATCACAGATCCGCCTCCATGCTTAACGGTTGGGGTCAGGCAGTCGGGGTCATAAGCATCTTTAGGCTGTCTCCAGACGTAAATTCGACCGGAACATGGAAATAGCGTAAAGGAGGATTCGTTGGAGAAGACTACATTCTTCCACCGGTCCATTGACCAATTCTTATGGTCATTACACCATTTTCTGCGCCGCTCAATGTTGATGTGCGAAAGGAAGGGTTTGGCAATTGCAGCCCTCCCATGGTATCCAGCTCCATGGAGCTCGCGACGTACAGTTTCTGGTCGATACCGGGCTTGCAAGATGCTGGTTAAGCTCTGCAGTCACCTTTGGAGCTGTGGTCTTATGGTTCTTTGTCACAATGCGCTTTAGCACCGGCGGTCTCGATCACACAGCTTCTTCTTGCGTCCACTATTGCATTTGTCGGTGCTTGTCTTTCCATGGTTTTGGTATGCAGACATAACCATAGAGACAGTTCCTCTGGATACATTGAACATCTGAGCGGTTTTCGTCACCGATGCACCAGCCATCCGCGCTCCGACAATTTGCCCTCTGGAAGTCTGACAGGTCTTTCATAACTGCTAATTCATAATTCACTCAGATCTGTAAAAACAACGTGAGGGTTATAACATGACGTATACACACACTGTTACGCATTTAAATAGGTTTGCCAGTCATTTGACCGTTTACTTTGTGTCTGAGCAGTCCGTAAAGATAACCGGTGAAATCGGCGGGTGTTCATATTATTTTGTCTAACCCCTGTATATATATATATATATATATAATATATATATTATATATATATATATATATATATATATATGATGAATAAAACCACGAAGGAAAAAGAAACACAAAGGGGTGCTCAAGCGCTTTCGTCTAATGACATCCTCAGGATCCTGAGGATGTCATTAGACGAAAGCGCTTGAGCACCCCTTTGTGTTTCTTTTTCCTTCGTGGTTTATTCATCATAAATACTTTTCACGTGTCACTTTCGTGAAATAATTTTTCATATATATATATATATATATATATATATATATATATATATATATATATATATATATATATTATATATATATATATATATATAGTGTCCATAAATGATTACCCTGATTAAAGCATGCTATAACTTTTAAATAAACACTCGTATTCAAACACAGTTTTAATCATAAGTAGATAAACATACAAAGTTTTGATACATAGTTAATGAACTTAATAAGCTTCCACATGTACACCCCTAGTGACACGTAAAATGTCTAAATGGTATTCACACTCACGCCACACATTTTCCAACATTTGTGGGTTAACTGTTGCAATTGCATCCGTAATGCGTTCTCGCAATGTCCTGATATCTGGAACAACTGTTGCATAAACCAAATCTTTAACATGACCCCAGAGAAAGAAATCCAGCGGGGTAATATCTGGTGATCTTGGGGGCCATGGGCTTGGCCCGTCCCTGCCAATCCATCGATTTGGAAATGTTGCGTCGAGAGTTTCACGAACAACATGCGCCCAATGAGGGGGTGCCCCATCTTGTTGGAAGATGACAGTTGGCTGCCTGTCCTGTGACCGTGTGAAAGCAGTTTGAATGTTTTCCACCGTCCCATCGGAAACTGATGGTCTACCACTGCTCTTTCCCTTTTCCACGTTTCCAGTTTCCAAGAATTTTTCATCCACGACTTAATTAACTTCACATCAGGTGGATTCCTTCCATACTTTGTTCTGAACCTTCGCTGAACACTGACAGGAGATTTTGTTTCTGCAAGCCACAACAACACATTGTGTCTTCTCTGTCACAGACGCCATCTTAACTGAACAGCTACTACAGCGCTCCTAGCGGCGAATGCGGTAGACGAAACACACCAGCACAGAAACTCTATGCGTGTACGAGATCACCTGTAAAAAGAAAACGGATGTAAGATTCGTCATTAAAACATGAGAGCATACTGTTTACAGGGAAAACAATTATGGACACTATATATATATATACTGGGTGATCCAGATAAATGGGACCCATAAAAAAAAGCCAAATATTCTTAATATTTAATTCCTTTCATAAAAACTATATATCATTCGAAAGAGTAGAGTTACAAGTTTATTATGAAATATTTATTTTTAAAAAATGACTCCTTTCAAATGTGCTCCATTAGTTGCCAAGCATTCCAGTGTTCTCGCTTGTAAGTTCTGCATCACTTTTGCAAGAGTGTGCGGTGGTATGGCCTGTATCTCATTTGTGATGGCGGCCTTCAATTCTTGCAAGGTCGTTGGGTTATTTCTGTAGACCCTACTCTTTAAATATCCCCAGAGATAATAATCTAAGGGAGAAAAATCCGGAGACCTTGCGGGCCATTCAACGTCTCCAAATCTTGAGATTAACTCGCCTGGAAACGTTTGACGCAAAACTGCCATGCAGTTCCTCGTGGTATGGCAGGTAGCTCCGTCTTGTTGGAACCAGTGGTTTTCTAGACAAAGATCTCTTAATTTAGGAATAAGGAAATCGGTCAACATTTTTTCGTAGCGATCACCATTTACAGTGACCGTGTTTCCGGTGGAATCCTCGAAAAAGTACGGCCCTATGATCTGAGATGCAGTAAGACCACACCAAACAGTTACACGCTGACTATGCAACGGGACTTCGGTAATATTCAATGGATTTTCTGTTGCCCAGAAACGACAATTTTGTTTGTTTACAGTTCCATTCAAGTGAAAATGGGCTTCGTCTGACATAATCAAAGTTGCTAGAAAATTGGTGGTGTCATTTACCTTCTGTTGGATCCATTGACAGAATTGTCGTCTTCGTGCGAAATCTCCATCGTTTAGTTGTTGCACTGTTTGAATTTTATATGGAAAGAGCATTAAATTTTGCTTGAATATACGGTGTGTTGTTGTTCCATATCCAACTCCTAACAGCTGAGAAGCACGTCTGATGCTTATGTTAGGATTATCCTGTACAATTTCATGAGTTCTGTTAATGATCTCGTCTATCCTTGCTGTGCGCTCTCTTCCAGTTGGTTTTCTTTTTCCAATGCTGCCAGTTAGGGAAAAATTTCTGACACACCGACGGATTACTTTCTTAGAAGGTGATTTTGACATCTGAAAATTTGTCTTGAAAGATCTTTGAGCTGAAACTACACTTCTTCCATGCTCATAATATTGCTCAGTTATGAAACGCAGCTGTTCCACAGTCCATGCAGTCATCTTGAAGGGTTAGTTTTAACTAACACTTTTATTTTGTTTTGTATCTTATCTTGTCTTGTATTGTCAAAACCTATACAATCCTGTACAAACTTGTAACTATCCTCTTTCGAATGATGCGTATGATTTTATAAAAGGACTTATACTTTAAGAGTTACAGGGGTTTCTTTTGGGTCCCATTTCTCTGGATCACCCTTTATATATATATATAGTGTGTTAGCAAATTTTCATGGAATTCTATTCATTCGTTTGGAGAAAATGTAAGTTAATGTTGGTAGGTACCTTTTGGGCCACCCTGTATATATACCTTACCTTACAACCTTACAAAGGTTTCGCGCGATGATTTCTCATTTCGCGAAGGTCAAGCTTGTCTCATATATATATATATATATATACAGGGCGTCCCAAAAAAATGTATACACACTTTAAATAATTATAAAGGCAGTGTTTATTAAAATACATTTCATTTTCAAATGTAATAGAATCTACAGACATTATTTAATTGTTTTGTCAACGCCTGTTTTCAAACTGACGTCCGTTCTGGTCCAGGCACTGCTGATAACGCGAAGCAATGGAATCGCAAACGTCACGAAACATTTCGTTTGGTATTTGTGTGCATTCTCGTTCAATGGCTGCTCTCAATTCAGCGACTGTTGCAGGTTTTATAGCGTAGACTTTGTCTTTTAAGTATCCCATAAAAAAAAGTCTAGTGGTGTGAGGTCTGGTGAACGCGGAGGGTATTCTACGAAACCCCTTCGTCCAATCCACATCCACATCGTGCCAAGTACCACTCGCAATACTCCACTCTTCGGTCCGGATCATCATCTTCATTAATAGCATGGACTAATCTTGGAATGTAACTTTTCCATTGACAGCGCTTCAAAATGCGTTGGACAGACGATTTTGAAATTCCGACCTCACGACTCGCTTGCCGCACAGATTTTCTTGGACTTTGGTGATACGTTTCCAGTACTCTTTCTTGCTTTGTGGGGCTTGTCGATGTCCGTGGTCTTCCGGAACGCTTCTGTGGACATTCTGAACAGTTCCATCGGCTTCAAACTTATCTCTAATTCGAGTGTGGATCTGTTTGAAACTCCCTCCTAAACTGTCTTTGCACTTCAACTGCGTTTTCACACTTCTAGTAGCATTTTAGAATGAATTTCCTTTGTTCAAAGCTTAGTCTGACTGCCATTATTACTTCTAATGGGTTTAACTTGGAAAGAAAGAAACATCAATTGAGCTATCAGCTGTTAAAGTGTGTACATTTTTTTGGGACGCCCTGTATATATATATATATATATATATTATATATATATATATATATATATATATATATATATATATATATATATATATATATATATGAGAGAGTGTTAGAGGCTAACAACGATCCTAATATATCCCGTCTAATCTAGCCAAGAAAGAAGATAGAAATAGAAAAAAAAAGAAAAAACAAATGAAAATAAGGCTACTGAAAACTTGTACCGTGCTTACACGTAATACGCGGGCCCAATAAACCTTCCCCCCCCCCCCCCCCCCGCCCATGGCCTAAACCATTAGAGGTACAGTAAAACTAAACATACCTTACAAAAGAGAATTTAATCCTGCATTTAATGAGGAACAAATTAAAACTTGGTGTTCCCGCCATTGGCTTCCAAGACAGCCTGAATTCGCTTTGGGTAGCTTGCCAAAAGTGACGTGAATAGATCTTGATCGTTACGCAAATTTGCTAAAACAGTTTCAATGTGTTGCGTCATTGTATCCTTCGAAAATCGATTTGCTGCAGGTTCTTGAAACGAGAGACATTCAACCTTGTCCTTTATAACTGATCCAATGTGTTCACAGACGTTCAGGTCAGGAGAATTTCCTGGCCATTCTTCATTTCCAAAAGAAATCGATCTCATGGTTCCGCAACAACTGTTGAGTGGCTAATGCCTTAAAGCAGGGGGCCTTATCGTGCGGAAGTGTGACCTGATCGACATCCATAACATTGTTTGGGTTTCTTAGAAAGGGAATGACATGCTGGGATAGAATAATATCACGAAAATACTGTCCATCCCAACTCTGACCATTTGGCTTCAGCACCCACATGAGCTTCTTTGCAGTGAACAAAACAAACACACCAACACAGTCTGGACTTTTTAATAATTCGCGATAATGTTCATTGTCATCGATTTCATCTGGTGATGTGGCCCACACTCGATCATTTTGGTAGTTAGGCAGACGTGTTACGTAAACCAAAAATTCATTGGAGACAGCTAAATGCATGAAATCATCCACATCCCAATCTTCAAGATAATGGGCAAACCACATTCTGTCATCGATGTTAAGTTGAGTTTTTCTTGGCTTTGGAAGTTCATGCCAAGGCTTTAAACCTTGCCTATGACGGTACAGTCGAATGATCTCACCACTAACGATCTTTCCTCTCAACACTTCGATCTGTCCAGAAAGTTTAGCACAGCTGTTTTTCCGCTTACGCGTACCTCTTTCAATGATGTCCTTTGTTTCCTGAGAGAGTGGCAAATTTGGGCGCCCAGGTTTGGTTGTATCCATTTCACATTCATCCAAAGTTTTATTCCAATTTCTTTTTGACGAAGTCCTCACTTCTTCGCAACTTTTTGGCAACCCATGAACGTGTTATAAAGGTGGCTCCAGCATCACGAGCTTCCCGAAATGTTATTGCTCGTATGCGATCTATCACACGTTGCCTCTCCGAATCACCAATTAATTGAGAAGCCATTATATTATCACTTTATCAGCTAGAGTAATTTTAATACCTGCAATAAATAAAGAATTTTATATATATTTATAATCACTAAAAACTATTTCGATATAAGTAAACATGTAAGCTGCAAATGGGGGTGCTAAAGTTTTTTGGAACCCCTTACAATACAAGACAAGACACACTCCTTCGCCAGCCATTGCTGACAGAAAATAGTTGCGAAAGGAGATTTATAGGAAAGTGGAAAAAGTATATAATGAAAAGAATAGTTTCAGAGTTCATTCATACCACGCGTACACTTATCTCGTGTACTCAATTATGCATAAGACGACAGTGAAAAAGAAGGGATAGCATGACGCACTAAACTATTTAAGTTACTCTACATCGTACATTATATATATATATATATATATATATATATATATAACAAGCACGTACAAACGAGCACAAAGAGCACTCAAGAGCACGAGCTTAGAACCCCCTTGCGGGGATATATATATATATATATATCCCCGCAAGGGGGTTCTAAGCTCGTGCTCTTGAGTGCTCTTTGTGCTCGTTTGTACGTGCTTGTTATAATTATATATAATATATATATATATATATAATGTACGATGTAGAGTAACTTAAATAGTTTAGTGCGTCATGCTATCCCTTCTTTTTCACTGTTTCTAAGCTCGTGCTCTTGAGTGCTCTTTGTGCTCGTTTGTACGTGCTTGTTCCTGGAGGTTTCACGTGCGCCCTCCCGGCCCTAGCACCCAAGGATGATGGGCTCAACCCTGCAGTCCTTGTCATCCTTGGTTTTTTCCACTTCGACTGTCCCCTCCACCCTTTCTTTTTCCTCTGTCTTTCCTCTCACTTTTTCTTTGTTTTTCCGCTGAGATATGCCCTTTAAATAGAGGCGAATCGGTTCTTCCTGAACTAAAAAAAAAAAAAAAAAAATATATATATATATATATATATATATATATTATGCAGACTGCATATTATGCTCCAAATAGACAGGAAATTCAGAGAAGCACGAAAGCGATCGATCTGGGGGTAATAATGACTGATGATGCCAAATTCGAAACAAAATCAGATAGCTATAAATAAAGCAAAAAGAGTCGCGGGACAGGTACTAAGAACGTTCAAAAGAAGGGACAGGACAGTAATGATTCTCCTGCTAAAAACACTGATTATACCAAAACTTGACTCCTGCTCAGTTTTGACGTCCCCATATAAAAAGAAAGAAACTAATAAACTAGAAGAGACGCACAGACATTTCACACCCAAGATTGATGGCTGCAAAAAACTCAACTACTGGGAAAGACTACGTAAACTAAATCTGTACTCCCTGGAAAGAAGAAGAAGAGAGGTACACCATAATCTACATATGGAAAATGATCGAAAAACTGGTACCAAACCTAAAACTAAACCCAATTACCATTCAAATAACACTGGCAAATAGGAAAGGCAGAATGCATATTATTCCCAAATTAAAGGCCCGACAAGGGACCTCCTCAACACTGAAGGAAAATAGCTTGGTTGTCAGGGGGCCAAGACTTTTTAACCAGCTTCCAAAGGACCTCAGAAACATTACAAGGGTCAAAGTTGAAGTCTTCAAGAGAAGGCTAGATGCCTGGCTCAGGATGGTACCAAATGAGCCGGGTGTACCTGGCTGTGTACGGTGGAGAGCGCAAGAAAGCAACTCGCTCCTCCACCGAGCCAGGCCTAGAGGCGGGGCCACCAGCTTGACCTTTGTCAACGCACGGAACAGCAACAAGGTATATATATACATATACCTTATGAACCTTATGTTTCGTGCGTTGGTTTCTCTTCAGACGGAGGTGAAGCTGGTGGCCGCGCCTCTAGGTCTGGCTTGGTGGAGGAGCGAGTTGCTTTCTTGCGCTCTCCACTGTACATAGCCAGGCACGTCCGGCTCATATATATATGGAATCTGTGTAACTAGGGATTTCATGAAATCTCTAAAGTGTTCAGGGATTTCATGTAAGGTTAAGTCGTGATATATTCATTATTTTTAAGGAAAATATCACGACTTAGCCTTACATGAAATCCCTAGTTACACAGATTCCCTGTTATATATATACAGGGTGGGCCGTAAGTTTCCATACATAGGAAAAATAAACATTTTGTTATGGACAACCATTTTTATTTATATAATATGCTCTACATGGTTGCCATTGTTTTGAAAACACATTTCAATACGTGTTCCCCACTGTTGATGAACACGCATTAGCACAGTTGACGTTATGCTTGTAATGGCGTTGGTGATACGTTCCTTTAGATGATTTATGTCTCGTATCTTTTCCTGATACACCATGGCCTTCAAGTGCCCCCAAAGATAGAAATCAAGGGGGGTGAGATCTGGGGATCTGGGAGGCCACTCCACAGGACCACGCCGACCAATCCAAGCATCCGGAAACTGCTGCTGATCCAAATACCGACGCACGTGAAGACCATAATGAGGTGGAGCTCCATCTTGCTGGAAGTAAACTGGGAAGTTACCTTCCTCGTTTAGCAGGGATGGGAAAATCTCTTCTTGCAACATGTTAAGATACCTTTCGGCATTAAGATTTCCACTGACAAAAAAAATTGGTCCAATAATTCTGTCACCCCATATCCCGGCCCACACCATCACTTTACCGGCACCTTGCATCTTCATCGGACTCAGCCAGTTAGGGTTAGCATTACTCCAATAACGTATGTTTTGCCGATTAACCTCTCCATTGACGTAAAAATTTGCTTCATCAGTAAACAAGATCTTACGTCAAACGCATATTCTTAGGGTATCTGAAACATAAAAACAAACGTTTAATTTTTCCTATGTATGGAAACTTACGGCCCACCCTGTATATATATATATATATATATATATATATATATATATATATATATATATATATATATATATATATATATATTAAGTCCTTGAACTTACGAAATGAAACTATAGCTAATCTTCAAATTCAGATAACATCGCAGGAAGACCATAAGGCATTTCGGCTATCATGCCAACAGTCTGTTACTCGCTCTCAGCTGTCTGTTTCTGGATAGACCCTAGCAAGGGGCGTGACGTGTCCTAATTCGTTGCAGGAATTCTCAAATGGTCTTTTGACATTTGAATGATGCATTTATGCCCGTTAATATTTATTTAATGCACGCGAGTAAGCGATAAATAAGGACAATTTGATTTAAAGATGTTACGCATTGATGATTTTGTCGTTGCGCGCGATACTGTTAATTGCGTTCCCTGGTTAGTGGTACTAATTGAAACGCGTTCAACTTCTCCCGTGTCCACAGGGGAAGAGAATAGTTTCGTTCGTGTCTTATGTTTCTCTTTGTTTATCGTTATTACGTTTTTAATATTTACTTTAATTTTTACGCCATTATTGTCATTTCGTTACGCTTTTGATTTAATTCTGATCGTATGTTTACGACAAAAAGTATCTTGAAAGTGAGAATGTGACGATAGTTTTTTTTCTCTCGTCATCTAGCGCCGCGTTTTCTTTTTTCTTTCCCCCCCCTCTTTCCCCACCGTCCTCCCTCCACACGTCTCCCTACCCCATCCCTGTATTACCTCCTATACCGCCTCGACTGTACCCACATGTACGAGTTTAGGAGCAGTTGTCTCCCAAATATTCCGCAATTGTTGTTTATTTTTATCGATTTTCGGCTGATTTTTTTTTTAATCGATTCGGTGTATGAATCTTGAGTGACCCGTGAATGTTAACTGTGTCCCTTCGCTGTGAAATTAAGGTCATATATTTCAGTGTGGAAGTAATCTCGTCTTTAAATAAAAAGTGTTACGATCTATCCTCGTCGGCTGACCTCCTAATAGAAGGCAAATAGTTTTGAGAGCTTCCCGTGAGAAATCAACCCGCCTCTGTGGGAATTTCGCTATTTGCCTTAATTGCTCGAGTATTTACTTTGGTTTTTGTACTTCCCGAGTAGCATCGTAAGGTAAGGGGAGAACCTATTTTAAATTGAGACTTTTGTACGCCTTAGTTAATAGTTTAAAATTGAATTGTTAATTTGGAATGGCAACTAAGCAGCAACCGCGAGAGGGCAGCTCGTACTATATCCCATTCAACAACGCTTGACGGTTTTTCGATTGGAGCCTGGGAAAAACGTTGGAGGCGTGGGAACGTCTTTATATTTATACTTAAAATGTGGACATTAGACGCGCTTGGTAGCTTTACTCGAACGAGATAATTGAGAAATAGGCTCGTTCTTACGCTCGCATTAGAGGATAATGAGTTTGAAAGAGCGATAAATTTATTAATAATAGTTTTTATCTGAACGACGTAAACATCAACGGAAGAGAGAGAGAGAGTTGCCAGAAGTCGCTATTTAAATTTAGTTTTCAGGAATGTTCATAGCACGGAATTAATTTATATTTTTTTTAGGGAACTTTGTTTATGAAATGCATTTAAGACGTAATGTGAAATTAAATATTATAACTTAAGTTTTTATAGCTTCAATCTTCTTAAATTCAAAGGTCGTTAGAAAAGTAATTTATTTTATATTTGGGTTTGAACAGAGCATTTTTTATGTGGTTGATTTATACATGCAAAATAAATAATAATAATAATCTTTGTGTGGTCATTGTTTAGGGTGTTAATTGTACCAGTGCACTTATTTATAAGTAGTTAATCGTTTTCGTGTAAATCACACACACACACACACACACACACACACCTGTTAATATAAATTAAGTTAAAGGCAGAACAAAAGTTTCACTGCTTTTGACAAAACAAAGCTCTGCCCATACAATCATTCACTGTACCAGTAGCTCGCAGCATCATTGCAAATATACAGGGGGGTCATCTTACTAACGCAGTTTTCGTACGTGGTTCATCAGCACTGGAAGCAATAATGCATCATTATCATAATTCAATGGGCGGTCAGGTTTACGTTAGTTTGAACTGCAGACACTTCTCGCTTTATAGGTCCAGGTGCAGAGAGACACCACAAGGTTGTTTCCTCAAAGTCCCAAAGGCAACACAAATACACCCGTTCCAATCACAAGTACATTAGTATCGCCATGTCTTTAGTTTATATTTGTGGAATATTAACATAAGTTTGTCGGTAAGTATTATAAGTTTTTCGTGTAAAAATTTCTAGCTTAAATGCATTTAGAAACAAAATGCTAATTTAACCAACCCAACCAAATTCAAGTTCACACACACACACACACACACACACACCAGAAGTGTGTTTGTGTTAGATCAGCGACGTTGGGTCTGTTCAGTTTAGTTGGATGGGTGACCGTCCTCCGCATTCAGATAATATAGTGACCTCATGGTTCGAATCCAAAACGCAAACTGTTGTCCCCTCTGTCACTCCATCGCATAACTTTTGTTGTCACGACGGAGGTTAAACAGCCTCAGACATTAATATTAATATTATTTATTATTATTATTATTATTAGTAGTAGTAGTAGGAGGAGTAGTAGTGCTTTTGTACAAAATCATATACTGTACTTTTCAAACCTGCATCAAAATGCAATTTTATCCTTATTTGATTGTTTTTAATGCGAATATTATAATATATATATATATATATATATATATATATATATATATATATATATATATATCTGCAAGGGGAACCCTAAGGAGTTCAGTTATGTTAATAGTAGAATAGTTAATAGTAGCGGACATCGCTAATGTGCTTAATGAGTACTTTGCGGGAGTGTTCATCAGGGAGGACACCCGCGTCATCGCCGAGCCAGGCGTCAGGCACGAAGGTGCTGGCCTGGATAGTGTTCGATGTACCGCGACAGTCGTTGCCGATAGAATAGACAAACTGAGCGCATTTAAGGCTCCTGGGCCAGACCAGTTTCTCCCCAGAGTGTTGCGGGAGGTGCGCGACCAGGTGGCTCCCCACCTGGCTACAGTCTTCAACAAATCGTTGGAGACGGGCCAGGTGACTGGAGGGAAGCCAACGTAACCCCTATCTTTTAGAAAGGGGATCACGAAAGTCCAGGGAACTATCGTCCCATTAGTCTCACTTCAGTTGTAGGTAAATTATTAGAGGGGACAATAGCGGATAGGATCGTTGACCATTTGGATTCCTACAAGTGCTTGGGGACTCCCAACATGGGTTTAGACGGCATAGGTCGTGTCTCACCAACTTGCTCGAGTTTTTCCACGTCATGTTGGGTGAGTATGATAAGAGTAGGGCGATTGATATACTTTATCTCGACTTTCAGAAAGCCTTTGATAAGGTACCTCACCGCTGGCTAATGGCGAAAGTGCGCGTGCTGGGTATCGGTGGGGAACTAGGTAGGTGGATTGAAAACTGGCTGAAGAATAGGCGGCAGAGGGTTGTAATTAAAGGGGTTAGTTCGGGTTGGGCCTCGGTCACTAGTGGGGCTCCTCAGGGTTCCGTTTTGGGGCCACTGTTGTTTATCATTTACATAAATGATATCGACGGTGGCATCGTCAGTCGGATCGCCAAATTCGCTGATGACATGAAGCTTAGGGCCAATGTTGGGACGCCCGAAGCGATCGAGCAACTGCGTGCGGACCTAGGTAGGATAGGAGAGTGGTCCGAAAAATGGCAAATGCCGTTTAACTTGGGTAAATGCGAGGTGTTGCACATTGGCTACGCCAATCCCGAGTCGGACTACTCGATGTTGGGGAGTAATATCGAGGCGACTGATTTGGGAAAGGACTTGGGTTTGCTAATTAGCAGCGACCTTAAGTTTACGAAACAGTGCGTACAGGTGGAAAAGAAAGCCCAGAAGCTATTGGGTTATATCAGGAGGCAATTTCAGTTTCGGAACAAGGAGATTGTGCTCTCTCTGTACAATTCCCTGGTTCGGCCGCACCTGGAGTATGCAGTGCAGTTCTGGTCGCTCACCCTCAGGAAAGATATTGAGAGGCTGGAGCGAGTGCAGGCGAGGGCCACAAAGTTAATCCCTTCCGTTAGGCATATGGGCTACAGTCGACGCTTACGCGCCCTGAACTTGTTTTCGCTGAAAACTCGGAGGCTGCGCGGTCAACTGATCAAGGTTTTCAAGCTCTTACGCGGGTTCAACGATGTCGATTTTAGAAGCATGTTTAGTTTAAATGATAACCCAACTCGCAACAATGGTTTGAAGTTGGATTTGAAACGGTTTAGAACTAGTGTGTGTGGGAATTACTTTACGTATAAGATCTGTGATACGTGGAACAGGTTACCTTCAGAAGTTGTGAACAGTTCCTCTGTGGATCACTTCAAGAAAAGGTTAGACCAAATCTTGCACACTATTTGAGGGTGTAGAAAATTTTCCCTGGCACCCGTTGCCATTGGTACTTCCTCGGTATGGGCTGCAAGGCCTTTTGAGGTACTTCTTTTCCTTGTAACCCCCCTCTCTCTCTCTCATATATATATATATTATAATTGAAAATTAAATATTCCTATGATTCCGGACTTTTGAGACAGCCTGTATAATAAATTTAGGAATTGTGCTAAATTTTACACGACCAAGTTGAAATGGAAATTATGGATTATCCGGGTCACGTAAAGGATTTTTAAGATATCGACATTGAGTACCAATCCGCAAGTTATATTCACTTTTATGAGTTATCGGCGAACAAGCCTCTTCAGCCAATCGTACGGTATTTTTAAATGGAATGTTGTAACTCTCCAATCCGATACGAGCAGCAGATAACCCCCTATGATGCTGCGAGGTCGACATGAATTTAATGAAACTTATTGAGAAGCCACTTAAACTGTATATGTCGTATTTGTTTTGCAATTATTTTTGTTTTAAATAGATGTCGTCGTATCGTAGATTTGAGCTGTAACCTGAATTTACTTTAAGATTCGTATGTAATTGTTTTATATACATACTCGCTGTACAGACCTTTTAAAGGCTTTATTACAATTATTGTACTTTAAATCAAATCTGTATAAATGTACTCATTTACTCGTACAACTGTAATCGTAATTGTAGTCGTAACTGATATTTTTGAATTTGATGTAATATAATCGTAATTGAGGCGTTGCGAATACTAGCGACGAACTCGACGTGTGTGCGCGAAAATCCGTTTTCTATACCATCATATTCTCGAGGATGTACTCTTTTAAATGGATGATGATACATGATGCAAGTTCGTTCATCACTTGTCCTTGCAAAATTCAGTTGTTCTTTTAAAGGGGAGAAAACACCACCGTGCGTTCAGGGCAGATTGTGGGAGAATTCCGCGGATACTAGTGACGAACTCAACGTGTCTTGCGGAGCGCAGTCTAGTTATTATTATCATTACAATAATTTACATCCATTTTTGATCAAAGTGCTACAAACCCCATCAAAATCTATCAATTTTTCGCAAAGTTATGATGATTTCTAATTTGCAAAACTCTCGAGTACATTTACTTAAAGCATAGTTTTACCGAGTTCGTCATTGGTATTCGCGGCACTTCAGTTGAACGAAACGTAACTGCATCAATTATCACTTAAATTTGTTCAGTTACTTACGTTATAAGATTCTCTAATGACCTTTCTCAGCGTCTGTGAAGAGATTCAGTATCGCTGGCCAGTTTTTCAGCCACGTAGATGTTACCTCGCTCAGTGAATATTGGCAAATTTCCGTGATATTATAAATGAATTTATAATTGTAACCAATTCTCCGAATAACATTGTAACTTGCGAGTGGTTTGTATTTTTTATTTTTTACCACGGAATGTAAATGTAATTGAACTGTTAAAATATTATTATTATTAATTGATAATAATTATATATTTGCGAAAGTGATCTACAGTCTGCGTATGTTTCAGAAAAAGCGTCTGTAACATTTGTATCATTTATAAGCCTATAAATTAGTTAATTTGGTATAGAATATTGTGAAGAAAAAGTATTTTGGATATAACTCGCGCTTATGTACGTGTGAAAATTCAATGTAAATTTCATCAAAAGACAGACGGGTCGATCTATAGCGTTTGCGGTACCATGACTTCATGAACACTCGTGCCCAGTAAGACGAACTCGTAATCACGCGTGATTTCAGGCAATACATTTAGTTAAAAATTACGATGTTTGATTAATGATTTAAAAAACTTTTCTAATAATTAATTTATGCGTGGCCGCCAGGGGGGTGTTTGGTTCAGTCTTCGATGCACCCGTTAGTTTTATAGACTTTAGTTCAGTGTTACCAACCGCGGTATCGCCAAAATTCACGACCGGGACAAAAATAAGTAGTTGGAGATTCCTAAATTATTGAAAATATAGGCATTTTAAATGAAACCAAATATTCGCAATATATTTTGTCGGTACCGAAACTTAACGTTGAACAGCGTGGAAGACAAAAATCCTCCGGGATGCCGCCAAAGAAGAACGGATGGCATTGGGGTGCCTCGAGCCAAAAATGATTGGGAACCGCTGCGCTGGTTTAGCTTATTTAGAGAATGTACGAGTCGTTTGAAAAAAAGAAATTAAAAGTGCTAAACGGCTAAATGATATTCGATGTTACCGCATTCATTCTAGTTATTATACCATATTTGTTAGCCATGCACGTTTCAATTGATCATAATTATATTAACTCGAAACCCGTTTATCCCCTGATGTAATTCGTTCGACTTTGTGACGCCTAAATATTCTGCGTGCGGTTAGGCCAAGGTTGGGATGGGCGCGCGCACACTGACCTCAAAATTTTTAATTTTTTTTTTAATTCACATCCGAAGCTTTATTATTTTTGTAATACTTTCCTCGACAATAAAATTGGAGCTATTGAAGAATAGGGACCCCAGCATTTCTTTAGTTAGCTTTACAAGGCTAACTAACGAAAATATCATGACCTAACCTAACCAATCGTCAAGGGCGTACAGTTAACCTAACGATTGGTTAGGTTAGGTCAGGTCGTGATATTTTCGTTAGTTAGCCTTATAAGCCTAACTAAAGAAGGCTGGGGTCCCTATTCTTCAATAGCTCCATGAAATTATTAAATAAATTATAATTTTTTTTGTATATTTAAATAAATACCAATGCTGTGATTATTCATGGGCTAAACAGGCCTCTTATATATTGGCCCATATACAGTATATACTGTAGAACTCCTTTGAATTGAATTGAATAACCTTTATCAATTAATAATAAAATAAATACAGTACTTTTACAATTTACAATGACATAAATAATTGCGAAGCTGGACTATTTATTTTATTAATTTGGCCATTAAGCTTTAGGCTTTACTGGGAACGTAAATACTAATGATGGAAGTGGGCCAACTTGGACTGGGCTTCAAAAGAGGTGGTCCGGGCATTTTAGCTAAACCACCTTTTTGCTTTAATATGTAATATGGGTAAGTTTCGAATAAAGCGTTTTTTTGGCAGAGCTTGACTTAACTCTGTAAAATAAGCACATTTGAATTTTGGACCAGTCCATGGTCCGGACCGCTCAAGCGACTTCAGGTTACATCACATAAATTACAGTAATACAGTATATATGGGCAACGGGGCTTCGTCAATTGATGTTGAAGGTTAAAATGTTAAAAATTAAAATTAATTTTAGAGGCAGTTCAGTGTTAATGTTCTTCACTCTTTTAGTTTTTTTTTTTTGGTAGGATGGAGGGGCAAAGGGCGAACGCCCGCAGAAATGCCCCCTTCCCCCACCATCATAATATAAGTATAAACATGCTCTAAACTTACTCTCTTTAGCCTTCTACGTATAATGATCTCGCGTACAGGTTTTTAGTGATTGGTTGATTTTGTGATTAAAAATTGGTAGAGAAATTAACCCTTCAGATTAGGCGAGTCTTGTTGCATATTGACTGCCTATGTTAAATTAAAAGTTGAGGTTAATATTTGCCCAGCGAAGAGAGTGTGCGCGCGTGGAGAGGAGGGTGCCATGATGACCTGGACTTCTCTACCCCTCCCAGCCTCATGAATTCATTAAGGGAAGGTCATCCCTCACTTATAGATAAATTAGTGTTTCCTCAAGCGCATACACGAGGAAATATTCCAGATGGTTTCGGCCCCTCTTCCTTGCCCTCGAAGTGACCACTTTTCAACCACCGATATGCTTCACCGAGTAGAGCCGAGGAATGATAGGATAGTTTACAACGCTGTAACTAACGCAAGCGCGATTCAGACTATTAAAAGTTGGACGAAACTTAAAAAAAAATGAAGTTAGTGTTTGGATCACCTGAAGATCAGGGCCGCCATGCATTCTTGTTTTTTGCTTTTACAGTACCAAATATAATAAATTAAATTGAATGCCCAGTTAGGTCAACTGTACGCCCTTGACGATTGGTTAGGTTAAGTCGTGATATTTTCGTTAGTTTTAACGAAAATATCATTTGGTAATTGAGGCTGGGGCCTGATCTTGAAGTGATCCTAGTTTTTTAAGCATTTTCATTTCTTGGACAAATAAAAGATTGAAAAATAGAAATAGTTTAAAGGCGTTTATATACCCTCTTTGCATACCCACAAAAGAGAAAAATTATTTACATTTACGAGATCGATACGTCAAATTTTTAAACCCTTTTCTTTCTTAGGATAGGTTATATTGAGGTTAAGCTAAATATGATTATAGCCCGGTTAGTTAGTTAGTTTAAGATTAAAATATTCGGATCACTTTGACATATTGCTTCCCAGGAACCTCTCTTTAACATATTTCTTCCCAGTGTTAATCACTTTAACATATTGCTTCCCAATATTTAGGATAAGGAGTACGATAAAAAATGTTCGCTTTAATAAAGTAAAGGCATAAAAAGTAAATCATAACATGTTAAAATATTAGATTGAAAGTAAATTTATTAGAATTGTCGCGCAAAATTGTCACACAAAGTAAAAAATGGATTTCGGAAGAATCGGTCACGCCACATCATTTGCCACAAGTACGAGTTGTCGCTCCTTTTTGCATCCTTTCATTTTCTTTATATATTTAATGTAGGTTAACTGAATGCCCGGTTAGGTCGACTGTACGCCCTTGACGATTGGTTAGGTTGAGTTGTGATATTTTCGTTAAAACTAACGAAAATATCACGACTTAACCTAACCAATCATCAAGAGCGTACAGTTGACCAACCGGGCATTCAGTTAACCTACATTAAATATATAAAGAATGCCCGGTGCTGGTTAAGTATGCGGTCTACCTACGATTGGTTAGGTTTAATCATGTTGTTGTTGTTGACGTTATAAGAGGTGAAATTAGAGTAGTAGGAGTGATAACAGAAAGTGGGGAAATGGGAAATATAGATGAAGAGTTGATAGGTCCTCGGCTCACCAAGGATGCGCAGGGTTTAATCATGATATTTTCGTTAAAACTAACGAAAATATCATGACTAAACCTAACCAATCGTCAAGGGCGATTGACAATGGGATGTAAACGAACAATTAGTAAACAAGATAAGAAGCTATAATTAAAAGGTAGACCGCCGAATCGTAGGTAGACCGCATACTTAACCAGCACCGAATGCCCGGTTAGGGCATTTATAGCTTTGTTTACGATCGGTAGGTTATCTCCTAGATTACCAACCTCTTTCTAACCAACCAACCTTTCTCTTTTTAACATATTGCTTCCCAGTGTTAATCACTTTAACATAATGCTTCCCAGGAGGGATCACTTTAACATATTGCTTCCCAGGAGGGATCACTTTAACATATTGCTTCCCAGGAGGGATCACTTTAACATATTGCTTCCCGAATGCTTTGGGAAGCAATATGTTAAAGTGATCCACATATTCAATAATAGTCTTTGGATTTGCTTAATCTCTTTCGTAACGGCAAAAAAAGTTCGTACGAGATGGGACCGACAGCCTTTACGTGGGATCTGAGCCATGGATCTATACATCTGGACACGGAGGACGGTCACCCATCCAACTACCGAACAGCCCCATCGTCGGTTAACTTCTCTGATCTAACCGGAAGCGGTGTTGCGAAGTGGCCACGAGATGCAATCTTTGAGTCCTCAATATTCCACGAGAGACGAATGATTTAATTATTCATGAGAAAAATGTATATACGATCGTGTACGTACACACACACATATACGGGGCTCCAATAAACCTTAGCCCCCCCCCCCCTCCGCCCATGGCCTAAACCATTAGAGGTACAGTAAAACTAAACATACCTTACAAAAGAGAATTTAATGAGGAACAATTAAAACTTGGTGTTCCCGCCATTGGCTTCCAAGACAGCCTGAATTCGCTTTGGGTAGCTTGCCAAAAGTGACGTGAATAGATCTTGATCGTTACGCAAATTTGCTAAAACAGTTTCAATGTGTTGCGTCATTGTATCCTTCGAAAATCGATTTGCTGCAGGTTCTTGAAACGAGAGACATTCAACCTTGTCCTTTATAACTGATCCAATGTGTTCACAGACGTTCAGGTCATGTGAATTTCCTGGCCATTCTTCATTTCCAAAGAAATCAATCTCTTGGTTCCGCAACAACTGTTGAGTGGCTAATGCCTTAAAGCAGGGGCCTTATCGTGCGGAAGTGTGACCTGATCGACATCCATAACATTGTTTGGGTTTCTTAAAAAGGAATGACATGCTGGGATAGAATAATATCACGAAAATACTGTCCATCCCAACTCTGACCATTTGGCTTCAGCATCCACATGAGCTTCTTTGCAGTGAACAAAACAAACATACCAGCACAGTCTGGACTTTTTAATAATTCGCGATAATGTTCATTGTCATCGATTTCATCTGGTGGTGGCCCACACTCGATCATTTTGGTAGTTAGGCAGACGTGTTACGTAAACAAAAAATTAATCGGAGACAGCTAAATGCATGAAATCATCCACATCCCAATCTCCAAGATAATGGGAAAACCACATTCTGTCATCGATGTTAAGTCGAGTTTTTCTTGGCTTTGGAAGTTCATGCCAAGGCTTTAATTAAACCTTGCCTATGACGGTACAGTCGAATGGTCTCACCACTAACGATCTTTCCTCTCAACACTTCGATCTCTCTAGAAAGTTTAGCACAGCTGTTTTTCCGCTTACGGGTACCGCTTTCAATGATGTCCTTTGTTTCCTGAGAGAGTGGCAAATTTGGGCGCCCAGATTTGGTTGTATCCATTTCACACTCATCCAAAGTTTTATTCCAATTTCTTTTGACGAAGTCCTCACTTCTTCGCAACTTTTTGGCAACCCATGAACGACTGAACGTGTTATAAAGGTGGCTCCAGCATCACGAGCTTCCCGAAATGTTATTGCTCGTACGCGATCTATCACACGTTGCCTCTCCGAATCACCAATTAATTGAGAAGCCATTACATTATCACTTTATCAGCTAGAGTAATTTTAATACCTGCAATAAATAAAATTTTGTATATATTTTTATAATCACTAAAAACTATTTCGATGTAAGTAAACATGTAAGCTGCAAATGGGGGGGGGGGGGCTAAGGTTTTTTGGAACCCCTTATATATATATATATATATATATATATATATATATATATATATATATATATATTAGACCGTTTCACGATTATATGGTAATTTTTCAAATTGAATTTTGATAAACGCGCACACTTTTATTTTTTTATATAAAGGAAGAAAAACAAATAGACGAAATATCATTTTAGTTGAATGATAAAAAGGCACCCCTCAGATGGCACTTCTTTTACATTAATGGATAATTAGAGCAAATATAAGACTGAACGAAAAATATGTTTTAAAACAAAGCGACTTAAATTCTATTTAAGACATATATTGATTAAGAATATAGGGATTTCAGTGGCTGAGGGACCTCCTTTCTCTGATTTTCAATGATTTGAAAGGACAGTTGTCTCTCTTCCTCACTCTTTGTGAGCTTCTCATTAAACTCTGTAGCCAGTTTGACTCCTCGTTCAGCACAGTCGTTGATTACTTTGACTGCCATGACCCGATTACGGTGCTCCTCAATGTCTTCAAGTTTCTTGGGAATTTCTATTTTCAAACACTTGAAGAAGTCTTTTGTTTGAGTTGTGACAAACTGGTAATCTTTAAGTCATTGGGGTTTTGCAACATTCGGGGGGTCCACCTTTCTTGCCCTCACTTTTCGAGGAGGCGCGTGGTGAAGGTTGTGGAGCATTAGAACCTTATCATCTTCAGTCACGAGTTTGAGAAAAAGCCAAATCCTACAAGATCCTCACTCAAGTACCAACCATGGTTCTGAAGTTTTTGAGGGCTGTAGTACCCACTTCCTTATCAACCTGGATCTTGTAGATATGTAGCATCTTGAGGAGGGCCAAATCATTTGCTGGAGCATCAATTCCAACTGGAGATGTATACCAAGCTTGAAGATAAACTGTCACTGAAAAGGCGTTTATTTGTATCAGAGCTTGTTTTTCATGAGGGGTGAGAAGGAATTGGTTCCTAAATAAGTAAATTTTTAAGGAATAGATGCCCTTTCCCATCCATCTAGCTCTGCTGTAAGTTCCTGGGTAGTGGAATCTGCTATCAGAGCCTTTATTTGTTTTAGGCATTGGACAACCAAGGAAGATAAGTGCAAGTTTTTAAGTATTCCCTGTAGTCACCTCGAGTGTGGCCCTCTTGAAGTTTGGAGTTGATGAAAGAAATAAGCTTGTCTCTGTGCTTCAAGATCCAATGATCTAAAGATTCTGAGGTGAGATCATTGGGTTCATAGGGCTTGTAATTCTGCTGATCAATGTTATCCCAACAATCTCTGAATCGATTGAATAAGGGAATTTGTGGACCCGAAGAAGAGAAAAACATGTCAAAAACTGCAGTGATAAGAAGCTCGTGGATATGGTGGCGGCATGCCAGAAAAAGGAGTGATCTCTGAAGGGCCTTTTGGATGATGGTACAAGCCCCAGCATGGATACCTGTATTGCTTGCAGTAGTATCAAAACAAAGGCCTGCTACCCACTCATTTACTTGTGGCCATTGCTTCAAGACATCTAAAACTGCTCTCTCCATTTCTTCTCCCGTTCCAGAAATAAGCTTTGGAATAGACAGTAATTTTTCTAATTCGCCTGCACCAGTCACAACAATGGGCATTACATCAATCTTACCCCATGCATGGATGGAAGAAGCTTTCCATCAAAATGAATTATTAAAGGGGTATTTGGTTGGAAACTGGCTTTAATGTCTTCTCCCATCTGCATCCGTGTTGATCGCCGAGACCTGTAGATAGAGGATGATGAAAGTGTGATCTCTTCAATTTCCACTCCAGCAGCTGAAAGGGCAGGTGCCACAATGTGCATAGCAGCTCTTGCAGATGTTCCAGTGCGGTCCAGAGCAGCCAAGAACTTTTTATCCCTAACAATTACACCTGGTTCAAGCTTCTCCTTTTTTGAAGATGATGATGAGAGTGCTCTGTAGAACAATTCATCACCAGGTGATTCTTCACTTCCTCCTGAACCGGAATTTTCACATTGGTTGAGATCCACAACCTTTGTCAATTGCCTCATTTCTTCCTTTGATTTCCTGCGAAGTTTTTCCATTCTTTCCATGCTTATCTGTCGTGCTTTTGCCTTTCTTGAAAACTCCTTGTCTTCTGGACCCATAATCATTTTCCGATCGTTCCTTTGATCCTTAAGAAAATCTTTATCCTCCTGCAATTTTATTTCTGTTTCCACTTCTGAATGAGCTACATCGAAAAGCTTCTTTAAGCTGGTGACAAATTCTGCTTCATTCTTCTCTTGGGTAGGAGTTCGTCGAGTTCGGTTCTTGACCAGCCCTTCATGCTTATTGTAAAGCCTTTTAAGCTTTGAGACAATATAAGGCTTGTGGATGTAATTAAGGAGGCTTTTTCCCACATAGCAATAACTTCGTTGGCTACAGTTGCGCAAGCTACAGAGACATTTTGCTTTCCCACCTTAATGTGATAAAAAGACGTTTAAGGACATCACTGTTAGTTGGAAGCTGCTTCTCAGAAAAACCCTCTTCCAGCACTTGTCCGACCAACCAGACTTCACACTTGTTTCTGGTTTTTGCCATAATTCTGAGGGAAAAAGTTTTACCACCTGTTAGTCTTAATAATAATATAATATAATCATTAATCACTCACCTAAATTATATTATGACTTGATTACTGTAAGAAAGTTGTAAATTAACATGAAGTAACCTTTCTAGAACAGTAAACTTGTGAAAATATCAGTAATTATAGATGAAAAAGCAAATAAAACATCATATAATCCATAAAGGGAAAAAATGGAAATTCTAGAATAGTTATCCTGAAGGAAGAATTTTCTAGAATTCTCTCTAAAGAATATAGGGGGGTTACTGGACCATTCCTGAAAATGACCTACTTATCTTCCAATTTTATTTATGAATTTTATATACCAAATTTAAGAGGACATCACAAAATAAATAAATATATTTGCCAGAAAAATGAAAATTTTTCATGAGGGGTAAAATAGATATGCATTGAGGGGTGGGATAACAATAAGCTCTTGTCTTAATATTTTGCATGAAGTCTTTATTCATGACATATTACTTTTTTAGTATGTGTGCGTTGAGCCATCATAAATTTCGATTTTTCGAAACGGCCTAATATATATTATATATATATATATATACAGGGTGGGCCGTAAGTTTCCATACATAGGAAAATTTAAATTATGGTCTTCACGTGCGTCGGTATTTGGATCAGCAGTTTCCGGATGCTTGGATTGGTCGGCGTGGTCCTGTGGAGTGGCCTCCCAGATCCCCAGATCTCACCCCCCTTGATTTCTATCTTTGGGGGCACTTGAAGGCCATGGTGTATCAGGAAAAGATACGAGACATAAATCATCTAAAGGAACGTATCACCAACAGAGCTGGGCATTTGCGGCATATTTTGCGGTACTGCGGTACTACCAAACTACCAAACCGGTACGCGGAAATTTGAATGCGGTAGCGGTACTGCGGTACTTTCAGCGATCCTTTGCGGTACTGCGTTATGCGGTACCGGTTTGGTAGTTTGGTAGTACCGCAGTACCGCAAAATATGCCGCAAGTGCCCAGCTCTGATCACCAACGCCATTACAAGCATAACGTCAACTGTGCTAATGCGTGTTCATCAACAGTGGGGAACACGTATTGAAATGTGTTTTCAAAACAATGGCAACCACGTAGAGCATATTATATAAATAAAAATGGTTGTCCATAAAAAAATGTTTATTTTTCCTATATGGAAACTTACGGCCCACCCTGTATATATATATATTATATATATATTATATATAATAAATAAAAAAAATATATATATATATATATATATAAATAAAAAATTGGCTTTCGTAGGTGAAGAAATAGAATGATTTTAATCTTGCTTCTAAACTTCTTATAATTAGATGCCAAAAGCGATTCCTTTTATGTACCGTTTACAAAAAAAAAAAAAAAAAAAAAATGATGCTGATAGTAGTTCAAGTATTGAGGTTAATTAATTTTATTGGTTAAATAAATAATCAGATCGTCGGGTTATTCGTACTACAACACTTTCTTATTTTGTTTATGGTTAACTTTTATTACCTTTTGTAGCTTCTGTCGCCATTGTTCCGAGAATAAAATAAAACTAGTTTTTCTAATACGAAGGGCGGTCAGAAAATAAGTTTACACGGCGTATAATTTAGTAACCGAAGGACCTACATTGATTACACTGCCCAACAAAAAAATTTTTTTTTGCTGGTGATTTAATTCTAAGACCTGTCTCTGGATAATATTGATGTGCTGATTTCAAAAATCACCTTAGATTTTGTCCATCACATCAGGTTTTCGTGCAATGTGCAATGCAATATGCCTATTTTGGGTGATCCATGAAGGGCACTTATCAAAATTGATGATTTTTGAGACCTGTTAACAGTTGTTTTGCTGTTAAAATTTTATCTGTGGAATACGCAAATCTGTGCATTAAATCTAAAGGTCATGTACAACATATTAAAATCTTGGGTATCTGTGATTTCCCCAGGTGTGAGCGTGACGTCATGATCATGGATTCATTTTTTTGCTCATTTAAACACTTTTAATCACTTTGTGTCAATATTACCATTGTATATTAAAGTTCACTCCCTGCACAATTGTTTACTTTTCCATGCTGATTCTGAGTATGTAAAAACTTATTTTTTGAAAAGAAAAAAAATTGGGCATAACCCTGCCAAAATGCGATATCTCCGTATTTGATTGCTCGAAAACCTGACGTGATAGGCAAAAACTAAGGTGATTTTTGAAATCAGCACACAAAGTTACCTAAAAACAGGTGTTAGAATTAAATCAGCAAAATTGGTGTTGGGCAGTGTTATGTTTGTATCGGGTGAATTCGTTAATCATTGTTGGCAACACCGTATGTCGATTCGGCTGCCATCTACCGTACATTGGTTATACGAGTCAGTTGAACATGGCGGCTCGACTGGAACACTGCCCTGCCCTACGGAGCAGTCCGGGACGTTTATGTTTAATGACCGCTCGTAAACGTTCCTGTGTTGAACACTATGCAGCCGCATTGATTGTTGTGCCTTTTTGCGTGAAGTCTGCGAGCAAAACGCCTTTGTGGTCCCAAAACACGGTAACCATCACTTTGCCAGCAGACCTCACAATCTTGAACTTCTTTGGTCGCGGAGACCCAGGGTGTTTCCATTCCATACTGGCACGTTTTGTTTCCGGAGTACGGTGATGAACCCGTGTCTCGTCTCCTGTGACAATGCGCTCGAGAAATTCTTACCACTGACAGACTGGGAATATCGTTGCAGAAATGACAGGGCACTGTTCCAGTCGAGCCGCATGCTCAACTGACTTATGTAACCAATGTACGGTAGATGGCCGCCGAATCGACGTGGTGTTGCCAACAATGATTAACGAATTCACCTGATACAAACATAACACAGGTCAACAAAAAACTTTTTTTTTTTCGTTGCCAAGGAAATTCGTACGAATTTAGGGTATTTTGGGGTTGCTGAATTCCAAAATGAAAGTAGTTTTTCCGATTTGGCTCTAGTTCTTGAGATAATGAATACCCTCAATTAATAGGAAACGTAACCATAACGCGTGCATATGGAAAACTACCGGAACATTCTAGATGGTGAGACCGAATAAAATGCCATTATGTATTTCATGTGTTTACTTTTGTATGATTTGAGACAATTTCAATGCGATTTGTAAGTAGGCTCCGCCTGAACATTAAATTTTTTGCATTTTTACGTGTTTCAATGGGGTACCAATTATCTCATAAATTAGAGCCAATCTAGCAAAACCGATGTCATATTCGGAATCAGCACCACAAAGTTACCCCAAAATCACTCTAATATGATTGGCAATAAAATGAGTGTTGACCAGTGTAATCAATGCAGGTCGTTTAGTTACGAAATTATACGCCGTGTAAACTTATTTTCTGACCGCACCTCATATATATATATAAATATATATATATAGGGTGAACCAAATGTAGGTGGACAGTAAATGATAACGTTTATTTTGAGAATACATATTTAATTTTTTTGTATACTATAATACAAAATAAATTTAAATAAATTTAGTTATAATATTTAATATAATATAACACAAACACCATAGTTATAATGAACACCATAGTTATAATATAATATAACACAAACCGTATTCAACCTACTGTCCACCTACTTTTGGTTCACCGTGTATATATATAAATATATGATGAATAAAACCACGAAGGAAAGGAAACACAAAAAGGTGCTCAAGCGCTTTCGTCTAATGACATCCTCAGGAACACTGAAGTACATAAAAGGTTACGGCCTATATATAGGTTACAGAAAGAAAAATAAATAAATAACACACATATATATATATATATATATATATATATATATATATATATATACATACATATCTACACACATACATATATATATATATATATATGCAATAAACGGAGAAGTAAAAATAAAAATTAAAGATTAGAGGATTAACAAAGAGGCATACAGATTTGTAAGGAAAAATATCGATTTTTAGCACAAGATCAAATGAATTAAAAATACAAATTTATACTGGAAATCTGCCCGGGTTTTAACACTTTGCCTTTTAGAGTCAAGTTTCGATATATATAAAAATAAAATGAAGATTAAAAGTTAATAAAGTAGCGTACAAGTTTACCAAAGATTTAGCGTCCTACCCTTTTTATCTAAATTTGTTTTGAAGGAATTCAAAACAACAGGATCGAGTTGAAAAAGACCTTTGCTTATGTTGAAGTTATTTGAAAGTTGGATAATGGCAGACTCAAGAATATTTCTATTGACAATGTTGCTAGAATGAAATAAAAACTGAAGCATTATTCCAATCAATACAGTGGGATAACTCTGACAAATGGACAAAAGAGCACTGGACAACTGTCCTGTTCTAACGGAATATTGATGCTGTTTTATACGTGTGTGCAAATCCTTTCCCGTTTGACCTATGTAAAAGGAATCACTTGTTTACACCCAATTTTATAGATAATGCCTGAATTATTGGTAGGGCTATTTTTTACTATGATTATTTTCACAATATTGTTATGAAAATACTACATTAATATCCAAAAGTTTAAGTACATTAGCAATGCCTAAAAAGCCCGGGAAAATGGAAGTACTAAAATATTTTTGACAAAGTACGAGTGTTATTATTGACACGATAGAAAGTTCGTTTTGCCTTGTTGAGACAAGATTCCATAAACGCAGATGGGTAACACAGATCACTTCCAATACCGTTGATTTTTCCAATTCGGCATCGATGTATTCCGGACTGGCGATCCTAAGGGCGCGGAGAAACATTGATGAAAAAATGGCCTTCTTAGTCGGGGTGTCATGTCCCGAGTAAAAGTGTACGTAGGACAAATTGTTTGTTGTTTTCCGATAGATACTAAACTTAAAACCTGGCTTTCCCTATGTACCCACACATCCAAAAATGGGATTGAATTGTCTTGTTCCACTTCTAAAGTAAACTTAATGGAGGGGACTTGATCATTTAACTGAAGGAGGAAGTTATCCAGGTCACGATTCATGGGCCAGATACACAAAATATCGTCGACGTACCGCAGCCAAGGGATGCCAAACCCCCAGGATTCTCGGAATGTAAGTAATTTCGAAAAACTCCATATAAATATTGGAGAGGAGGGCGATAAGGGGTTGCCCATGGCCATCCCAAACACTTGTTTAAGTTTAGTATCTATCGGAAAACAACAAACAATTTGTCCTACGTACACTTTTACTCGGGACATGACACCCCACTAAGAAGGCCATTTTTTCATCAATGTTTCTCCGCGCCCTTAGGATCGCCAGTCCGGAATACATCGATGCCGAATTGGAAAAATCAACGGTATTGGAAGTGATCTGTGTTACCCATCTGCGTTTATGGAATCTTGTCTCAACAAGGCAAAACGAACTTTCTATCGTGTCAATAATAACACTCGTACTTTGTCAAAAAATATTTTAGTACTTCCATTTTTCCCGGGCTTTTTAGTACATTGCTAATGTACTTAAACTTTTGGATATTAATGTAGTATTTTCATATAACAATATTGTGAAAAATACCATAGTAAAAAAATAGCCCTACCAATATTCAGGCATTATCTATAAAATTGGGTGTAAACAATGTGATTCCTTTTACATAGGTCAGATGGGAAAGGATTTGCACACACGTATAAAACAGCATCAATATTCCGTTAGAACAGGATAGTTGTCCAGTGCTCTTTTTGTCCATTTGTCAGAGTTATCCCACTGTATTGATTGGAATAATGCTTCAGTTTTATTTCATTCTAGCAACATTGTCAATAGAAATATTCTTGAGTCTGCCATTATCCAACTTTCAAATAACTTCAACATAAGCAAAGGTCTTTTCAACTCGATCCTGTTGTTTTGAATTCCTTCAAAACAAATTTAGATAAAAAGGGTAGGACGCTAAATCTTTGGTAAACTTGTACGCTACTTTATTAACTTTTAATCTTCATTTTATTTTTATATATATCGAAACTTGACTCTAAAGGCAAAGTGTTAAAACCCGGGCAGATTTCCAGTATAAATTTGTATTTTTAATTCATTTGATCTTGTGCTAAAAATCGATATTTTTTCTTACAAATCTGTATGCCTCTTTGTTAATCTTCTAATCTTTAATTTTTAATTTTTATTTTTACTTCTCCGTGGTTTTATTCATCATAAATATTTTTCACGTGTTACTTTCGTGAAATAATTTTCATATATATATATATATATATATTATATATATATATATATATATATATATATATATATATACATACAGGGTGGGCCGAAAGTCTGGATCCATAGGAAAATATTTATTTTAATACATAAATTACAACAAATGGTAAATACTTAAAATGAATATCAACTTAACTCGTAAATGCGTATCCGTGATACTGTACAGTGGTTCGTACTCCAGTATAAAAACAAATTATAACAAATGCTCAAATTGGCGGCCTCTGACATCGAGACACTTAGGGATGGAATTTATGATTTTTAATAATTCTTCGAATTGACGTTCTCGAGATGCGTGTTTCATTTGATAATCTTCTGTTGACTTTACTGGACTATTCGTTAAAGTTTCACATACCATTGCAGAGGTATTTTCATCAGTTGCAGTTTCTGGACGACCAGAACGCCGTCGATCATGTATACTTCCTGTTTCTTTGAAACGTTTAAACAACTTGCCAACGGTCGCATGTGTTACTGGATGCTTATCAGGATGATTTCTATTGAATTCGGTAGCAACTTCTCTGTGTGTAGCGCCCTGTCTTGCGTACATGAGCACAAGTTCTACCCGGTCTTCTGTTGTTAGATTCGAAGCCATTTCTGGGCTGAAATAAAAAAAGTATTTATACTGGAGTACGAACTACTGTACAGTATCACGGATACGCATTTACGAGTTAAGTTGATATTCATTTTAAGTATTTACCATTTGTTGTAATTTATGTATTAAAATAAATATTTTCCTATGGATCCAGACTTTCGGCCCACCCTATATATATATATATATATATATATATATATATATATATATATATATATATTATATATATATATATATACACACCCCGGACACATATAGAGGGTGTAACAAAAGTCCGTTCCCATAGGGAAATAAGATATAACAGAATTGAAGGAGAAAATAGTTTTAACTATACACTACAAACAATACAATCAACTTATCAATTAATCCAGTGCATGCTCAAATTGTATTGCCAGTAACCTAACAGTATTGCCGCGTAATACATACAAACTCATCACGATCAGTTCTGTTGTATCTTATTTCACTGTGAAAACGGACTTTTGTTAACCCTGTATATATATATATATATGCGCGCGTTTCTTCGCTTAAGCGAGGTGCCGACTTATTTATATCCATGTATCTAAAAATCAAGCAATTTAACTCAACAATCTTTAGTGCATCGGACCGAAAAGGGAGTGAAAAGTGTCTCGGACGCAATTGAGGGCTCGAAGGGTGGTTTCTGTTCATTAAATAGTGAGGTATTAACTAATCTAGCCTAACATAATCAGGAACAACTTACCTTTTTCCGACAATAAAAGTGTTTCAATTTTTTATATAACTTTTCAGTGTTACCTCGCAAAAAATTATCCCACTACTTTTTGGAATTATCACATACTCAATGTCACTTACATCCATTTTCCTTCGCACACGCGCAATCCTCTCTGAATATTTTTAGATCGCCCTGTTTTCTGGACAGTTTTACATGACGGAATCGGTTGTTTACTTCTCCCTCAATAACATTCTCAGTCTACAATTAAGAATGCACGAAGTGAGAAGTCCACATTTGAGAAAGAGTTCCATTTGAGAGTGAATGTAACTCCTATTCGCATTCAAAGTGGTCGTCAAATGAGAATAGTTAATATTTCATAACTTAACCTGGACCAAAGTAGGAAAGCCGTGGATTGACTTGAAATAGGAATATATTGATTTCAGAATTGGCTTCTTTGAGATTCACTTAACCGTGAACTGAAATGGGATTGGCATTGAGTGGGATGATACCACATAAGTTTGTGTTTACGAACCACTTTTGTTGTAAACTGCGTTTGCATCGTCGTCATGCCAAAAACGGGCAGTTTTCGCGACATTTCTCCGTTTGCGAGGAGTTGTATTGTAGGCCACTCAGAACGGGGACAATGTATAAGAGACAGAGTGCGAAAGATCCACACGGGTATTTTACGTCCATGTGTTGTCAATATACTAAAGTTATTAACAAGAAATCAAATGGAAAAGCGACCAGGAAAACTATTAACAGCAACACCCATTCTCGTTATGCCTGAACTGGGTTACGTCATGGCCACGTCCATTTATCTATTAACCAATTTTGTTGGGGTGGAATGATGAACAACTGGATGAGGTGAGCGCCGCTTTTCATAGCCAAGAATCAAACCCGGGGCTGGTAGATTCGTAGTCAGCTATGCTCAGCTCACCACTACACCTCAGGCGTATATATATATATATATATATATATATATATATATATATATATATATATATATATATATATATATATATATAAAATAGGCGAATCTAGAGGGGGAGTCGGCGACGTTTGGACTCCCCACCCTCCCCCACCCCTCAATTTCTTGCAAGTGACCTATTTGAATAATGTGTATGCCTCTGAAAACAAGTTTTGTTTTTGTAAATAGATCATGGTTATTTTATTTTATTCAAATTCTATTTTGAGTCTTTAATCCGTATACATTGTACTTCCAAATTTGTAGTTGTATTGGTTTTCATAGGTGACCTTAGTACTGATGCAGCCATATCACTATTTTATATTTATCTTATTCTGATAGTTCTTTTAATTGGCAAGTCATTTGCGTAATTGTTTGAAAAAATTTCTGTGATAACTGCTGTACCCAAATTAGATTTTATTTTGTATCATATTTGAATGATATATATATATATATATATATATATATATATATATATATATATATATATATATATATATATATATATATATATATATATATATATATATATATATATATATATATATTAGTAAATATTATTATTATTCATTTGTTGTATCCACGAACAATACATGAAAATTTTATAAAATGTCGGGAATTAATAGAGATTTCAAAATAAACCATTAACCTTTGGTTAGCTTCCGCCCGAATTGTTCATTCTGACGAAGGTCAAGCTTTTCACTCCACCTTAGACCTACAGTTTAACGTGGAATCCGAACCACGCCCCACCAGCAGCCCAGCGTCTTGACCACTAGGCCACCCATTTACCTACCAACCACTTTCTTTTTTTTTTATTGTGTGGAAGGATGAACAGCTGGGTTTTGCTGCACGCCGGCTGCCGTCGGGGCTCGAACCCGGGGCCGATGGATTCGTAGTCAGCGACGCTAACCACTACACCACCGAGTAATTTAAGAATGTGGAAGGGAGAAATCTCCACTGTTTTCATTAGTGTGATTGTAAAACTGGTTTGAGATGTACCTGTAATTTTTTAAGTTCCTTCGTCTTTCTTAAATATATATTTTTTATTTTGCCTCGGCTTTCAACCCACGTCTACGATTTCCCATTTGAATTTGGCTTTCGGAGTGTTATGGGTCCCTAAATTACCCCCTCCCTCTTTCCCGTCCAACTCTCATGTTAGGGCCTGTCGAATAAACGCTCATTGAATAGAATAACTTCCGGAATTTAGTGGAAGTAAATGTAATAATTAAAAAATGTTATTAGGTTAGTGTTTATTTTTTGGTTGAGTTGCGATTTATAGCCAGCTAGAAGCGAGGATTTATTCTCAATGTAGCTATAATTTTTTTTTAAGTAATTGCGTAATTTTCTTGCGTTATTATTATTATTAATAATAATTTTGAATTATAAGTAAATTTAATTAAATTATCGACTTTCAAAAAATATAACGACTTAAAATTTATTTTAGTTTGCCATGTTAATGTAGGTTTAGTTTTCTTTAATCTTTTTTTAGTTTGATGGCTAACTACGTAAATATGAAATTAATATTTTTTTTTTTTTTTAAGTGGATAATTAATTGTATTCATTTGTTTATTATTTAATTTACATCTGTAAATAATCTTCCAGATTTTTTTAATAAGTCTTGAATCTCCATTAAGGTGCGTATGATAGAATTTAATATTGATATAGTCTCTTTTTAGGTTCTTTATTAACTATTACGGGTCCACTAGGTTTTAAATCGTTCGACGTACGAGTTAATACAGAAGTGTTTACTAGTCCTTAATAATGTATTGGAGAGGCTTTATTAGATGAAATAACCAGAGTTTGGTTGATTTGTATAAACAATTTCTTTTACGTATTGTTTTTAAACTTTATGTACCGTCAACTGCGGATACTTGGGACATATTGACCTGCTTGGTATTTATAGTTAGATACTTTATACTGTACAGGGTGGGCCGTAAGTTTCCATACATAGGAAAAATTAAACGTTTGTTTTTATGTTTCAGATACCCTAAGAATATGCGTTTGACGTAAGATCTTGTTTATTGATGAAGCAAATTTTTACGTCAATGGAGAGGTTAATCGGCAAAACATACGTTATTGGAGTAATGCTAACCCTAACTGGCTGAGTCCGACGAAGATGCAAGGTGCCGGTAAAGTGATGGTGTGGGCCGGGATATGGGGTGACAGAATTATTGGACCAATTTTTGTCAGTGGAAATCTTAATGCCGAAAGGTATCTTAACATGTTGCAAGAAGAGATTTTCCCATCCCTGCTAAACGAGGAAGGTAACTTCCCAGTTTACTTCCAGCAAGATGGAGCTCCACCTCATTATGGTCTTCACGTGCGTCGGTATTTGGATCAGCAGCAGTTTCCGGATGCTTGGATTGGTCGGCGTGGTCCTGTGGAGTGGCCTCCAGATCCCAGATCTCACCCCCCTTGATTTCTATCTTTGGGGGCACTTGAAGGCCATGGTGTATCAGGAAAAGATACGAGACATAAATCATCTAAAGGAACGTATCACCAACGCCATTACAAGCATAACGTCAACTGTGCTAATGCGTGTTCATCAACAGTGGGGAACACGTATTGAAATGTGTTTTCAAAACAATGGCAACCATGTAGAGCATATTATATAAATAAAAATGGTTGTCCATAAAAAAATGTTTATTTTTCCTATGTATGGAAACTTACGGCCCACCCTGTATATACGAGTATGTAAAACAATAAAAAATACCCCCAAATTCAGCCCTTTTTAATTTAAAAATGATATTGAATATTGATTAACCTTTACTCTTACATAAATTACCCTCGAGGTGCTCTGCTTCGCAAATGTTTTCTACCCGCAATGTCCCGAGCTTCCCGGAGGTAACAAGACGTGCTCAATACAGTCTTAATGCAAAGAATTAAAAAATCAACCAACCCGATTATCCAAGCTATCCATAAGTCCTGCCGTTTATCCTCTAAGCTATGGACTTCTTGGTACGAAAACGTCTGTCTGTAGCTCCACTTAACTCCGACATTACTGTTCTATTTCTAATCACTTGTATATATTTTTATCTTGAGATGTGAACTGTCATTGTATTAATAATATTTGTCATATGGACTATATTCTGCCAATAAACCTTTTCATTTTCATTAATAATAAAATAAATACATTCGTTTTACAATTTACAATGACATGAATAATTGTGAAGCGAGACTATTTATTTTATTTAATTTGGCCCTTAAGCTTTATGCTTTACTCGGCTCTTATTAAAGATAAACAGCTAGTTGTTATTAATTAATAATAAATAAGTAAATAAGTATTATTAGTAGTTAAAGCATGTATTAATCTTAAATTATCACTACTGACACGACAAATGCTGCTAATGCAAGGTCACCATTGAAGGCATTATACAAATACCATACAAAGAAACCAGTATTATACATGAGAGAGAAGAATTGAACAATCCCAAGAAATGTGTTTTTAATATTAGATTACACACGAGAAATTAATAATTAGTAAACAATATTAATGAACATTAATCCTAGATTTTTGTTAGTATGCCATTATTAATCGAGATTTCAACTTGGTTTTAAACAAATTTATATTCAAAATATTTTTTATATCGGCATTTAAGTCATTCTATAGTTTCAATCCAATGAAAATGGATAGTCTATGAGATGAAAACAATGAAAATTGAGGTATAACAAGCTTTGATCTATTTCTGGTCTGATACGAGTGGATTTCTTGATGTTACAAAATATCTATTTACCCATTGTAAATTAATGTTTTTGTTCTTACACTCGTAAATAAAAATAAAATGTGCCAGTTTGGTTATATCATTGAGCTTTAGTAGGTTTAGCTCTTTAAATAATGCACTAGAGTGATCAAGGAAATCAGCATCGGATAATAACCTTATTGCTCGTTTTTGGATGACAAAGATACCATTTAATGCGTTTAGGGACTACATTTCTAAGTTTAAACATTATAGCAACGCTCCTTGAAATCTTTTTCGGGATATAATTTACATGACCACTCCATTGCAAAATCTTATTTAACATTACACCAAGAAATTTTGTTACAGTACACTCCTTTATAGCGATTTCATTAACATCATTAAGTTCATCAAGATATACATTTCTTTTATTAGTAAAAATCAAGAATTTGTTTTACTGGTATTTTAGGAAGAGTTTATTGGTGCTCAACCATTTCATTACACTGATGAATTCTGAATTAAATATATTCTTAGCTGATTTAACATCTTTGCGAGAAAAAGACACACTTGTATCATCCGTAAACATTATGAAGTTCAGCATATCAGATGAACGTGGAAGGTCATTTACTGTATACAGTATATAATTGAAGTTTCAAAAACTAAATGTCTCGAGTTACCCCCACTGTCCCAAGTATCCCCAGTTGACGGTAATTCGTAACAGGGTGGACTTGAAAATTTTATTTTATCGAAATGGTAAGAAATCATTTATTTATTTAAATGTATCTACTACTATCTAGTGAATATGTTAGTTGGTGTTACTTAACTCGAGCTGTGGTATCGAGTTTTTCCCCTTACGAGCTAATAAGTGAATAAATAATGAAGCTTGGAGATTCTAATATATCGCCTAATAACGTGATTCCTATCTGTGCTGTCCTTTAAAAGTTATCAAAGACGAGAATGAATTTAAATTATCTAAAATTTTCCCCCATTCCCCACTTGTCTCTCTGAATATTAGTTTAGTGAATTATGAATTAGGCGAAAGATTGCGTCTTTGTCCAGTCGAAGCCCGTTATTAGTTTGGTGCAATTATTATGGTTAAATTATGAAGCGGGTTGAAAGGGGGTTGGGTGGCAGCGTCGATTTGTATTCGGGGGTTCTAGAATTCTAATTATTTTAGGGCCCCCGTTAAGGGTTTTAATGCGCGGAGAATTTTTGCTTTATCTTTGATGGAGCTCGTACAGAGGGAGGAGGGAATTGCTTACAACGACTAAATAGATGGTTTATTAGTTAATCACTAATCCAAAATGGTTAGTTAATTCGTTAGTTAATGTACAAATTGTTATTTAAGTTTGTTTATTTTAACGGTAGCACTTATTGAGCAGTTGGATTAATTATTATAGCCATTTTTATTTTTTTTAAATTAGTTATCCACGTATTTGGTTGTAATCGAGTATTTTCTTTTGTTTATGTAATAATTTTTATTTGTTCGTTTGTGACTAATTCGCTTTGTATAAGGCGCATCATAATAAGTATGCGGGTAAGGGTTTAGTTACACCCGTGCCCTTGGCCCCTCCTTCCCGCATAAAAAAGAAATTTGCCGTTAACATCGCGATTAATTGTCGAAGTACTTTGAAATATTCGGTCGTTTATAATCCCAAGATGTTGATTCGGAATTTTACTTCCGAATTTTAAGGGTACAAAGGGAAGGAAAGGTACACTGATTTGGGCATTGATTTGGGCATTGGCGACCTATATTTTATCGTTTTTAACCTTCATCAGGAACCTTTATGGGGGTCAGAACATTAAAAAAAAAGAGATTATATTATTCGTTAAAATTTCGTAAATACCAAATACGATGTTTCATTCGTGTGACTGTTTCATTACAGACTCTTTTGTAGCACTATTTTGTAAGATTTTAGGCCTGTGGTCATATAAACCCTCATGGTTCTAACAATGTAAGTAAATTGAAGGTTCTTGACGAGGGTTAAAGTTCTGGGTGTGGACTAGTGCTTGCATAATACCGAAAATTTTCAATACCGGTATTTGGAGGCAATTATGCTAATCCCGGTATTGATACAGTTATTATGAAAAAAATAATTTATTTTGATTTATTATGGTGCCACCCTACCAACCCTCCCACAAGTCTGAGGGACTTGCAGTACTCACCATATTTACTATAAATTAATGACCCAACTCCAAATAGATGGCATTCTATTCGAAAAAGTTTATACAGTAAATTACTCCCGCAAGGGGGTTCTAAGCTCGTGCTCTTGAGTGCTCTTTGTGCTCGTTTGTACGTGCTTGTTCCTGGAGGTTTCACGTGCGCCCTCCCGGCCCTAGCACCCAAGGATGATGGGGCTCGACCCTGCAGTCCTTGTCATCCTTGGTCTTTTTCCACTTCGACTGTCCCCTCCACCCTTTCTTTTTCCTCTGTCTTTCCTCTCACTTTTTCTTTGTTTTTCCGCTGAGATATGCCCTTTTAAATAGAGGCGAATCGGTTCTTCCCGAACTTTAAAAAAAAAAAAAAAAAAAAAATACAGTAAATTACTAAATTGTAATAAAAATATTATTTGAATTTTTTTTTTAGCATATTATTATACAACTACTGGGGTAGATAGAAATTATTAGTATCTAAATATTTATTTCTTAGTTTGATTTTGAAAGTATGCTTTGAGGAAACAAAGAGCATCTAAGGATTGTTCAGATAGACTTGATCTCAGTTTCGTCAGAAATAGGCCTGCAGCAGAAAAGGCTCTTTCTGATTCTGCACTTGTAGGTTTAATTGAAAGCAGTGCCTTGTACAGCTTCTCTAAATTCTCACTTCTCTGTAAAGTAACTTCCAAGCTTTTAAATTCATTATTAACATCAAAATCAATGGAATTTTTTTTAGATGGCACTTTTCCTAGTTTGTCCATTTCTTGCATGTATTCACTCAGTAATGAATCTGCTTCCACTTCAGTCTTATCGGAGGACTAAATTGCCTAAATTTTACAATAGCAATTTTTGTCAATACCGAAAACCTATAATATCGGCATCGGTATTATTTGTACTTCTTCAATACCGGTATTTCAATACCGGTTTTAACCCCTAGTGTGGACGTGCTGCATGCCGATATCCTGTCGCGCTGTCTAGGCTCGGTACTGCGACTCTTTCACCGCCTGCGACGTCTCGTCTACAGGCACTAGTGAGGTGCTGCGTCTAGTATTGAAGGAACATGTTCTTTCTGAATTGTATGTATTTCATATCGGGATATCGCTTGTATTAGGTTAATGTGTGACAACGGTAGACTTCGTAGTTCAAGGTTTCAAATAATAATAATAATAATAAAAATAATAATAATAATAATTTCGCAACTGCAAATATAATAGAATGATATATAAAATTTGTGCAATGAGTTTTGAATCTTGTTTAAAATATTACGCCTCTTAATAAAAATGAAAGTTTAAATTTTAAAAAAGTGTTAATTTTTAATTCATTATACTTTGTAAGCGCTTAATTTACACCTTTTGCAATAAATATATATATATATATATATATATATATATATATATATATATATATATATATATATACACACACACACACACACACACACACACACACACACACACACACACACACACACACAAAAAGAATCTTATTGAATTTAGGAATGAAGTTTCTTAGAATTCACTTTTGTTTCCTTGGCCAAAATCCAAAAGACGATGAGTTGGATTTTTTTAAAGAAATTTTACTCGTAGCTCATTTTCGTTTGTTTGCGGTTAATGAGTTTGTCTTCAAAGGCAGAGACACGCAGCACCCCATTAGGGGGTTCTCTAGTGCCTTTTCTTTAAATTTTCTTTTTATGTAAGAAATGTAAATTTGCAAATGTGAATTACATTAACTTGGAACAAAAAGAAATTAATAGGTGGTTCAAAAAAAAAAAACTCGGGGTGCGGGGTTACATTTATTTGGTCTTTGTTTGTGGCCGTATGTACGTTTGCCATAAGTTAACCACTATGCAAAACTCGGATTAGATTTTTTTTTTCTTTTTTTCCTTTAATGAAGAAATAAGATTTATTTCTTGAACTTTTAAAGGCGGAAATAGGAACTTCGCTCTTACCTTTATAGACCAACGTTGGTGCAATATTAAAAAAAAAAAAAAAAATAAATAAAATCTTCTACGCAAGCCTCGAATTGAATATAATAATAGCTTTTCTTTCTCCGTTAAGTTAAACTGTTATTTTTTGTCGTTTGAGATAATAGTCATTGAGTATACATAGATTTATATATTGAATTCAGCGTATACGAATACGGCTTTGTATCATTAAAATATTCCCACATTTTTCGAGCCTGAGCCTTTTATTTTTTACGTAACATTTCTAAATTGTATCCATAATATATAAGGAGTCAATCTTTTTTAAAAGCTTAAAAACATATACGTGTACAATATGAACGGATAGTCTCGGCACGTGTATATATATATATATATATATATATATATATATATACTGTATATATATATCGTCAAGAAAAAAACAACTTTTATGACGTAAAGCCGTATATAGGCTCCTAATGGAGGTTGTTTTTTCTTCGTACGGCTTTATTAAAAAGGATCCAATCCAGTGATCGATGTAATTATAGAGTAGGAATCGTATAATTGCGTAGCGCTTATGAATCCAATATGCGATTGGGATTAATGTTGAAGTCCCCCCGACCCCCCCCCCCCCTTACTGTTTTTTAAATTCCGTTTTCCATAAATGGATTTTAAAGGATAACCTTTCCATTCGTAGATTTTCTATCGGTTTGACATTAAATGAAATATTGGATAATGATATACAACTAATATGCAAATTATTCGCCTCGCACGCTTTCTACTCTCTTTACACACACACACACACACACACACGCGCGCGCGCGCGCGGAGTTTGTATTGAATTCATGAATTCAATGTATATTTTGCGCATGGGAAAATTGTTAAAGGGTGTTTTTAAAACAAAATGTCAAGAAATTTAGAATAATAACCAGTATTTATGTGTATATTACTTTTATACGAAAGAGTACTAGCGCGCGCGCACACACACACACACACACACACACACACACACACACACACACATATATATATATGGGAATGAACTCAGAATGGTTCCCTGAGATTTTTTATGATACACACAGACACAGACCGTGCATGGAAAAAGGAACTCTTCTATAGTGGATTTAATTTTCCTAGAAGAGTTCCTTGTTCCATGCACGGTCTGTGTGTATCATAAAAAATCTCAGGGAACCATTCTGAGTTCATTCCCATCATGAAACGGACATGTTATGTGCCTTGAAAAGTGGATGCTCAATTCTGCCAGTTGAGGTTTAAGTTTTGATTTTTGGCTAAAAATATAATAGTTACCCCTTTTTCTTTGATGTATTCAATTTGACGTGAAGGCAGCGAGTCTTTTGCTTATATTGAGGTTCTAAATGTAGCTGGGCTAGGCTGCTTTAAACCCTAGATCCTGTCCCAAAGCTGGATCCTATCTGCTTTGCAGATAGCTGGTGAGGGAAGCTATATTTTTGGGACCTCTGCGAGTGACCCGTTGCCCACGGGCTAGCATCATGAAAAAGAAAAAACTATAGTATTTGTCATTTACTATTACTTATTCGGACTATAGTGGATTTAATTTTCCTAGAAGAATTCCTTGTTCCATGCACGGTCTGTGTGTATCATTATATATATATACACCAAAAAGAAGACGACACCAGGCTCAGGACAGTCCCTGATAAGCCGGGTGTACGTGGATCTGTGAAATGGAGAGCCCAGGGAAGCAATTCT
The DNA here is from genome assembly GCA_023014485.1 of Bathynomus jamesi. Taxonomy (NCBI): domain Eukaryota; kingdom Metazoa; phylum Arthropoda; class Malacostraca; order Isopoda; family Cirolanidae; genus Bathynomus; species Bathynomus jamesi. The sequence goes on along the minus strand of JAJOZX010002655.1, from coordinate 553,547 downwards.
CTACGCTATGAAGCCATGCCTGGAGGTGGGGCCACCAGCCTGAACTCCGCCTGCAAAAAACCGACTCTCCGGAACCTTTGGCATATATATATACACACACACAGGGTGTTATCAAATTATGTTTCATAAATAAGTATGCATATTCCAGACGTCAAAGTGAACAAAAAAGTTCCTATGAACATAAATTCGCAATCACTTCGTTTCCAAGATACATTCGCTTTTTTGGCCGAGGACGATCCGATTAAAATGAAAGTCATTAAAGTTTATCAAAGTTTATTTACAGCAAATGCTCAAAATGGTTTCCCCTCATCAAAGTACATGCTTCAACGCGTCGTTGAAAACCTACATGGTTGCGTATTTTTTGTGGACAATCTTGAACACGTTGCCACAATTCATACATTATTATTAATTTCTCGTGTATAAACAAGATTTTTTAAATAACCCGGCAAGAAAGTCAATTGCATTTAGGTCCAGAGACTCGGGTGGCCGAGCGACGGGGACTATGCCACCCAATCCACCGTTGATGATTTTGAGCACTTTCTGTAAATAAACTTTGATAAACTTTAATGACTCATTTTAATTGAATCGTCCTCGGCTAAAAAAGCAATATATCTCGGAAACGAAGTGATTGCGAATTTATGTTCATTGGAACTTTTTGTTCACTTTGACGTCCTGAATATGTATACTAATTTATGAAACACAATTTGATAACACCATATATATATATATATATTTTTTTAATTTTAAACATGATCTTAAGGAGCACTTGATATTCGCATATGTTTATACAGGGTGGGAGAAAAGTCTTTAAGGATTTTATACATACAAATAACTTGTTAATGATAAATAAATCCCACTGATATCACTGCAGTGTATGCAATACTTTTCAAAGCAATATACAAAGCCAGGAATGACCTTAGGCAAAACCAGGGGTCCTAGTCCCACTCAGCGCCATGCCAGTAAGGATGGAATACAGCAATGAAGAAAAAGTCGATTTTGTATCGTGGGCTATTTCTTATAATAATTGTGAGGACAGTTTGCATTTATTTCAAGAAAATATAATAAACCACCACCAAATGCAACCACTCGTCGATACTGGAATCTCAAACTTTTGGAAACAGGGAGCTTGGTAAAAGATCGTCCAAGAAACGGAAGGCCAGTAACTGCGACAGGAGACAACAACAAAGAAAATGTCCTCGCCAGTTTTCGAGTCGATCCAACAACTTCAACGAGAAAAATCGCGGATGAATTGGGTATTTCCAAATTTTCAGTAGCAAACATATTGATATCACGGGAGTACCACGATTACAAACCCATTTACTTTCAGCTCATATACGACGATGATTCTGATAGACGGCTGCAGTTTGCTGAAACAATGAGACAAGAGTTCAACAGTGATCCAAATTTCGTTCGGAAGAAAATTTTCAGGTGAATGTGTCTTCGGTTTAAAGTAAAGGAACTAAACACAACGTTCACTACTGGGCGAAAAAAAATCCCAAAATACGATTAGGTAAATCTCTTAAAACAGCATATCGAGAGATACAATGGATAGAAAACGCTGTTGCCAGGTATTCAGAGAAAGTTTTCTCACAGTTTACTAATGGTGTTGGCAGGAATTGGTTTTATCAACATGATGATGGGCCGCCGCCAAATTACTCTGCAGCTGCCCATAAGATTCTGGATATGAACGTTGAAGGAAGATGGCTTGGGCGGCAAGGTCCCATCGAGTGGCCAGCCAGATCACCTGATTTAACCCCGTGTGATTTATGGCTTTGGATTTTGCGTTACAAATTCTACACTCCTGGTTTCATCTATTCAAATGTGAATGCCCTTGGCCGCAGAATAGATGAAGAACCGAAAAGGATCCCACTCGATATGTTTAGAAGAACAATGAAGAGTTTCAGAGAGAGAATCCACAAATGTATCATAGCGGATGGAGAACTTTCTGAAGATTAAATTACAATTTGCATGAATGAAATTCTTAGACTTTTTGTTTGATGTGTTTCATCATTTGAACACTTATCTGCATAATGTTGTTAACTAAATAGTTTGATTTCCTTCTTTTTCTTACAGAATGAAGACAAGTTGAGATAAATTTTAAATTCCAACGTCCCCGGAAGAGTTGTCCATTTTCATTACCTACATTGATTTCAAAGGTTGTGTGCATTCGCGTAGTAGCTATAGAAATCAAAGGGTTGCTTGGTGGTTGGGTAGTTAGTTGGTTGTTAACTTTACAATGATGCGTGATACAAGAATAGGTCTGAACTTGTCTTAATAGTTCTTTTCCAACGTTTTTTTTTAAGAGTAATTCTTAAAATGAAAAAATACCTGCCGGGTTAGCCTAAGGTGTAAATCCTTCCTGCTCCGAGTGTTGTAATAAGTGTATTAAGGGTTGTTCATGAAAAGTAGGCAAAAGTGTCGAGTTTGTGATTGTATCAAAAATTTTTTTAACTTATTTTTTGAAACCTAATTTTAAAACTTTCTCCGCGCGTCTATTCTGTATTTAGGTCCGCCGTATTCATTCACGTTTATCATTAAGGCTTTACACCTCTTTTATTTACTGCGGTTGAAGTTGATATACGTCCTTTGATAAGATATTAAATCACGTGTAGACTCGATAAGCTATCGTAGTTTCCGATCTTCTTTTGCGTAAATCCTTTTCCTGTTTCTTCAAGTTACAAAAATTAATACTTACTTGAAGAGTTTAGTGTGTTTTGTAGTGTTTTTCAGCATCGTATACACTTCAGGGACGAATGATAGTCATGTGAAAGTGTTTTAAATTTGAACAGTTTGAAAATGTAAACAATTATATGTATTATTATATAGATATTAATTAATTATTAAGGAAAATATGCCTCGTTATTTTGAAGCATTGTTTCTCGGACGCCCTATCTATCAATCTATCCATCCAGCTGTATGGAGTACGCTTTTATGGCTCAACCCGTACACCTCGACTTGATCGGGTGGAATCAAATCTTTTTCGTCTCAGTTCCCCGCCTGTTACTGACTGTCTTGAATCCTCTCTCTTCGTCCCAATGTTGCCGCACTCTCTCTTTACTGTCGCTATTATAACGGATACTGCTCTTCTGAACTCTCTAACTTCATGCCGCCTCCTTTAAGGGGATAGCACGCAGTACCAGACTTTCTACACATTCTCATTCCTTTTCTGTCCAACTCTCAAACGCAAAGGTTAATCGGTATTTTCAATCTTTCATCTACTCAACCGGTCAACTCTGGAACGATCTTCCTTAATCCATGTTTCCCCCTGTCTATGACTTCCAATCTTTCAAATGCAGTCTCCAGAGATCTCGAAAGCCCTGAACCTTGATTTTGGCTCTCTCTTTCTTCGAGGGGGGGGGGGGGGCTTTTGCGGTCATTCGCCTTTGGCCCTTCGTTCCTGCATTATACACACACACACACACACACAGGGTGTTTCAAATCGACTCTAGAAATATGCAAAAGAAACACTTCATATTAGTTACGGAATTACTATGACAAATTTCAAATACAAACTACAAATTTTGGGAATATTTACTTAGTATATTTACTTCATATTTGCCATGTATGTATGCATATTCCCTGTAATTTTCATTGTTATTGGAGTTATATTTAGTGAGAAATAAAATGAGAGACTTTAGTTTGAGACCGCCCTTTGTGTGTGTGTATATATATATATATATATATATATATCAGTGGCGACTCGTGGTATAAATGTATGGGGGTGCGATTTCATAAAATTGTACGACAACACGGACTCACAATAGGCTAGCGCGAATCCAACTGCCGCTCACAAGAGTACTTGTATTAACATATGCGGCTATGCCAGACGTACAATTCTAGTTAATTACAAATAAATAAGTAATAATTTCAATAAAATACATATAAATGGTTTATATCATTATTACTGAAGTAACTATTAGTAAAAATAAAGTTGTTGTTATAAAAAAAATTCACGATTGTACTTATATTTTCATTACAACAGTAAAATATAATTTATATTTACTTGAGCGAAAAATCTATCGCTCCATTCGGCTGCAATAATATTTTGTATTCAAACAGGGTACGCTATTTGAAGCTATGCTATAAGTTTAGAATATTATGTACTGTATGAAGGCTTACTCAAAATGCCTCATGAATCATGATATGCCACATGAATTTTTAAAATATATTTCAAGAATATTTATTTTAATATCTTAAAATTAATATATTTTTTATCTGTTAAATTAATATTTATCGTTTCAAGCAAGGGGGAGCGACCGCTCCATCGCTCCTATACGCCAGTCGCCACTGATATATATATATATATATATATATATATATATATATATATATATATATATACACACACACACACACACACAGGGTGTTTCAGGAGGAAAGGTCAATACTTAGCGAGGTGATAGTATCATACGGTCATTGTGAGAAAAAAAGTTCATATGAACATGTCTAATTCTGAATGGTTACGGAGATAGAGCTGTTTGAATCTGATACGCGCGCAGCTCTCCTCCTCCTTCCTTCCCCTATAACCTTGAACCATGTAAGCTGTAATGTAAGCATGTAACATAAGCCAATCGACAGCTGACTGTTGTGAGTGACATTGTTTGGTGTTTGAAGCAGTGTTAAGAATGCCACACACCTTCACACATGCCGAATATGCAGATATGGTGTATGTCTACGGTTTTTGCGATGGAAGTGCAACAGCTGCTGTTGCAGAATACCGTCGACGGTTTCCGAACCGCAGAATTCCGGATCGAAGAGTGTTTACCAGGGTTTTCAACACATTGCGTGAGATTGGTACACTTCCCAGCGCTCATGTTTCATCTGAACGTGAAGGTCAACAAGATGTGGATGAAGTAGAAAACATTCTTCAGTTTGTAGAGCGTAGTCCTACTACTAGCTCACGAAGAATTTCTACACGTCTCGGTGTACCACACACAAGAGTATGGTGAACATTACGTGAGGAAGGCTTGCATCCATATCATGTGCAGCGTGTACACCTTCAACCAGGAGACGCTGCCATGCGACTGGAATTTTGTCATTGGTAAATGCTAATCGCCGATTGCTTCGATTAATACTATTCACCGATGAAGCTACTTTCACCCGTGACGGTATCAACAACACTCGTAACTCCCATCGGTGGTCAGACGAAAATCCAAATGCTACTGTGGAAACAAATTTTCAACATCGGCTTCTCTGCCAGTGTGTGGTGCGGTATCATCGATGATCAGCTGATTGGCCTGTTACTTTAGAGAATCGTCTTACAGGACAAAGTTACCTAGAATTTCTTCAAAATGAATTACCAGGACTATTGGAGGATGTTCCTTTGGCTACACGCGCTGGTATGTACTTTCAGCATGACGGAGCTCCACATTCTACCCGTCTGGTGATGCAATACCTAAATCAAACTTTCCCTGGTCGATGGATCGGTCGCGGTGGTCCCATTCAATGGCCACCGTTAGATTATTGTTTGTCGGGGTGGATGAAAAGTCAAGTTTACAAAAGAAAGGTGGATACACGAGACGAATTGCTCGCGCGCATTTTGGATGCTGCTGCTGCCCGCATAAAGGAACGTCAAGATCAACTCAGACGAACAACACGCGATCTTCACCCACGAGTTGCAAAGTGCATTGAGGTTGACGGTGGGATTTTCGAAAACGTACTGTAAACTGTAACAAATCTGTATTTCTGCATCTGATACCATTCAAAATGCCAATGTTTAAACATTAAATGTTAGAAGCAGTAATTGGTTTCTCTTTCTTGATTACCATTAACAATGCTTTTGTATGTGTAGATTCAAACAGCTCTATCTCCGTAACCATTCAGAATTAGACACATGTTCATATGAACTTTTTTCTCACAATGACCGATACTATCACCTCCCGAAGTATTGACCTTTTCTCCTGAAACACCCTGTATATATTATACACAGACTGTGCATGGAACAAAGAACTCTTCTGAGAAAATTAAATCCACTATAGTTCGAAGAAGTATTGGTAAATGACAAATACTTCAGTTTTTCTTTTTCATGATGGAAACCCAACGTGGGCATCGGGTCACTAGCAAAGAGACCCAAAAATATAGCTTCCCCCACCAGCTATCTGATAAGCAGATAGGACCCAGCTTTGGGACAGGGTCTCGGGTTTAAAGCTTCCCAGACCGCTACATTCAGAACCTCGATATACCCGAGAAACTCGTTGCATTTACGTCGGATGGAATAGATCAAAGAAAAAGGGGGTAACTTGTATTTTTAGCCAAAAATCAAAACTTAAACTTCGACCAGAAAATTTGAGCGTCCACTTTTCAAGGTACATAACACATTGCCCACGTTGGGCTTCCATAATGAAAAAGAAAAACTGTAGTATAATATTTGTCATTTACCAATACTTATTTGGACTATAGTGGATTTAATTTTCACAGAAGAGTTCCTTGTTCCATGCACGGTCTATATATATATATATATATAATTATATATATATATTATCTATATATATATATATATATATATATATATATATATATATTATATATATATATATATATATATATATATATATCTATATATATAATATATAGAGAGAGGAGGAGAGAGAGAGAGAGAGAGAGAGAGAGGAGAGAGAGAGAGAGAGAGAGAGAGAGAAGAGAGGAGAGAGAGAGAGAGAGAGAGAGAGAGAGAGAGAGAGAGAGAGAGAGAGAGAGAGAGAGAGAGAGAAGAGAGAGAGAGAGAGAGAGAGAGAGAGAGAGAGAGAAGAGAGAGAGAGAGAGAGAGAGAGAGAGAGAGAGAGAGAGAGAGAGAGAGAGATCGTTTTTGAAATTCAGTCGTAAGCCGAAATTTCGTTTTTTTTTTTTTTTATCGGTTCTTGATATTTCTTAATTGAAGTTGAAAATTACAGTAATTTTGCTTTTCATTTCTCTTCTACGAAGAAATAAGCCGTCAATTTTTTCCACTCTGCTCACTAATTAAATTTAAGTCTCGGGAATGATTCTATTTCTCTATAAACACTTCGTGATTGGGGTCCGAAACGCTTTTAAATATAGAAGAGGCTCGCAGCGTAATTAAAAATGACCTTTTTTTTTTTTTCCCACTTGCAGTCATCGCCAACCGATATTTCACCAGGCAACATTAATTAAATGAAATTATATGGTAGTCGATTGTAATGTACAATGTAACACTAAATCAGTTTACCCGCAGGGTGGGAGGAGGGAAAGGGAGGGAGAATTTGTTCTATAAATCACACACACACACACACACACACACACACACACACACACACACACACCTCATTTCCCCCCAAAAGGTTGTGTTTCGGGGTTTTTTGTTGCGCAAGGCGTAGCGGATGTTCTAATATATATATATATATATATATATATATATATATATATATATATATTCGTCAAATTCCTCCAACATTTTCGTCGGTGGTCATTGAAGTTACATTAGCTCCTACATATATGTTTTTTTTCTTTAATTTTAATCACTTACCTTTACGTAGGGAGAGGTTCCATTAAATAGTTTAGACCAGCGGTTCTCAACAGGGGGTCCGTGAGTTTACTAGATTATATTCAGTAAAACAATTTTTTTTTACCTTTTTTATGTGGTGGCTAATTTTGACCTCTAACCCAGTGGTTCCCAACCGGTTTTGGCTTATGGCCCCCTTAGGAACCTTATTTTTTCCTGTGGCCCCCATAAGCATTATTTTCAGTAGGTAATATGCAAATAACATTTTCCTGTGGCCCCCTTCAAATGTGCCATGGCCCCCAGGGAGCCATATGGCCCCCGGTTGGGAAACACTGCCGGGTCTAACCGATAACATTTTTGGTTACTTGAAACTTTAAAGTTTCTATAAATGTTTTTTTACGACCATCTTATGTTTCCAATTCATGAACTGAGTTTTTGGCACAAATGAACCCCTAACCTGTTTTTATGCTGTTTTTTTTTTTATGTAAACAGAACAGCGGTAAGTTTTACGCATTTTTATTACAGTACATTTTTACTCCGACTTTGAAGTATAGATCAAGACTAAAAAACTATACTAATCTGGATACCTCAATTTGTCTATATGCTACTTAATCATAATGCAAAAGATAATTTTGGGGGAGGGGCCCCAAAAATATCAAGATTTTGATAAGGGGTCCGCAGTACAAAAAAAGGTTGAGGAACGCTGGTTTAGACTGCAGTGGTATTCAAATGGGGATACGCACGCTATTTCCTCAAGGTACGCATCACCACATCTCAAAGTCGATTTAATTAGCAACCAAACGCCCCCCCCCATTTTTTTTTTTTAATATACTTTTGATGATATACGCGTACTTTTGTATTTTGCATAGATTTGAGATGGAGTATGTAACAGTAATTTAATTGAGGTGTCGCGCGTCTTAAGGTACCAAAGCGCCACCACAGGCAAAAACGTGTTTTTGATGGATCTCACTATTTTCACCCTTCCTCTATCGCGTGGTTTGGGTTATAATGACCTTACGACACTAGAAGTATGGTTGAAAACCTTATGAAGCGAACTACTTTTTTCACCTCTATCGCCAGCCAAAAGTTCACCCAAAGTTCGACATAATAAGAAAATTTAAAAATTTAAAAAATATATATATAAAATATGAAAATCTATTCCAAAAACTCATCAACATCTTCATTAGCATACTTAGAACTCTAATTTAGCCAAAAATGAACGTTTTAGCTCAATTAATAACAGAGATACTATTGCCAGAATATTGCTGAACTTTGGAGGCGATTTCTGACGAATTTTAATTTTGGCGCTTAGGTACCTTAAGACGCGGGACTCCTCAATTGTCTACGTACAAAAAAAAGTGTGATTTTTGTATTTGTATAAGTTTTGTATATGACATTTAATTACCTTTGAAATAGAGAAGGGGTACGAGATTTATTTATAATGTTTCAAGGGGTACGCCAATGAAAAAGTTTGAATACCACTGGTAGAGAATGCGTTCTCAGGATTTTACACACCCAAGTTTTGTTTTGTATTTTGTTTCAGGTTAGGTTAAGGTAACTTAACCTAGTCTAACCTAAATTGAATCCTAAAAACATCTCCTGCAACAAAGTAGAAGGAAAGTTATAGAAAAGATAGCACCGAATAGTAGCGAACATAATATATATATTATCACCTTTCTCACCATCCATCCTGTCAGGTATGTCCTGTCAGGTAACGAGCCCCACGAACGTTCTCCAGGCCGACCGATCCCGATAGAGTTGACTCTCCTTCACATTTTCTATGGTTAATTTCATCCCATCTTTGTAGCGCTCTGTAACTCCTCAAGATCTCTTGTTATCACCGCTGCATCGTCCAATGGGCTCCCTTGATGGGGTGCGTAGACCTGGATAATGCTCATCGTTTTATCTTTGTCTTAAAGTGATAGCCATTATTCTCTCCATTACATCCGCGCCAAGTCGTATATCGAAAGTTCGACTGGTTCCGAGGCTCATCATTGGTTTCACGAACATTTAAATTGTTGCCTGAGCAACTCCACCAGCTGCTTGCTAGGCATGTCCTGGCTTTTAGCGACTACCCACGTCCAACCCCCATATTCGAAGTTAGAAAACAGGAAATTTTAACATGTTCCGGGAATAAGGAACGTAGTACATTCGGACCCCTACACCCCGACAAGGTAGTGCCAGCTTGGGTATCAGATATTGTTGATACCCAAATAGGGGATAATATATATATATATATATATATATTAGGGTGACAATAAAAATCGAAAGTTGGAGTTTTTTATTGGCCATTTGTTCAATGCTGCTACTACATGAGAAAACAATGTACTGTAAATATTAGGTCATTCAGATAATATTTAAGGGTGTCTCAAGTGAGGTAAATAATTCTCTTTATTCATTAATATTTTTTTTAATTACTTATTACGATTGGAGTACGCCTGCACTTAAACTTTATGAACTAAAACTAACGTTTATTTACATTAATTAAAAAAAAAATTAATTTATTTTTACTAGGTAATGAACAATTAATTTGTGTTATAAGGAGAATTATTTACCTCACTGAGACACCCTTAATATTATCTTAATGACCTAATATTTACAGTACATTGTTTTCTCATGTAGTAGCAGCATTGAACAAATGGCCAATAAAAAACTCCAACTTTCGATTTTTATTGTCACCCTAAATTATATATTAATATATATATATATATATAACTTTAACCTTTGGTTAGCTTCCGCCCGAATTGTTCATTCTGACGAAGGTTAAGCTTTTCACTCCACCTTAGACGTACAGTTTAACGTGGAATCCGAACCACGCCCCATCAGCAGGCCAGCGTCTTAACCACTAGGCCACCTAGGGTACCCATTTATCTACCAACCACTTTCTTTATTGTGTGGAAGGATGAACAACTGGGTTTTGCTGCGCGTCGGCTGCCGTCGGGTCTCGAACCCGGGGCCGATGGATTCGTAGTCAGCGATGTTAACCACTACTATATATATATATATATATATATGATGCTGGTCGATATTTCGTTTCGTACATAAGATTTAATTAAGTATGTAACTGTGTTGCGTTTATGGAAGTTTTCCGTGTATGACTGGTATCATGTTCATAATTAATATTTTTCTGGCTTGAAAGGGCGTGAGATTACATAGATGCCCACCTGCACTTAAGACGTGTCCTGTCGAAATCTCCTTTTTCTATTATTAAAGAAGCGGAGACTTATTTTCTCGGATTTTTTTTTTTTTTAATGTATTTTGTTCTTGATCCTTTATTCACCCTGAGAAAGAAGTCTTTTCTGCTGTCCTCTATTTTTTATATTATATTTAATAATAATATTTTATATATATATATATACACACAGTATATGAGGAATTATCGCACGGAACATTTGAAAGGTACATATATAACCTTTATTGGTGGAGAAAAAAATTCCATAATACAGGTGCAGCTAGTAGTAATAAAATCTAAAAGCTAAGATAAGATTAAAAAAAAATACAAGCTAGTAATGAAAATATCAATACCCTAACGATGTTCAGTGAAGCTGCAGACACGTTTTCATGCAACAAAGCCCTTAGTTTTGATTACATATGGCAGGGCCGATGAATAGCTTGGATAATTGAAGTGTCTGGTTTTTATTCTTTGCATTGGACTGCATTGAGCAAATCTTGTTACCTCAGGAAGGCTCGAAACATTTTGGAGATAACTTCTGCAGCAGTCTAAAAGACAAATTTGGAGTTCTGGCAAAACTTTGTTTATAATTCGCCCAAAGGTGCTGCCTAAAATATTAGTGCAGATATCTCACACACACACACACACACACACATATATATATATATATATATATATATATAAAATTATATTTTTATAATGTTTGCTTTAGCGCAGAAACTTCGATATTGTTTTACGTTTGAGTCGTCGTCACTCAAGAAGCTGGTGGTAATTTGATCTGACACTTAAATTCTTTTATTTTCTCTTATTAGTTAGTTCGTCTCTCATTTGAAAGTAATATAAACCGTCTGGTTTGAGCATTTGGGATGGAGTTGCATGGTCTTGATTTTAGAAAAATAATGTTTTGGTTCTGCGAGTATAATTCACAAATTTTTATATGATTGAGACCTTTAACTGAAGGGCTTAATTCCATATCATCAGTATAGACTAATCCCACGTTATCTATTAAACATCCCACTCTTGCCTCATTAGATAAGTAATTATCTATCTATACATAACATATAAACATCGGAGGAGAGAGCAAAAAGCCTTGTCTAACTCCGCATGAATAAAAATTTGGCGAGTGTACCAAAATTTTAATGTATTTATAAAATACATACAACGGAACATTCCACTTTTATAATTTTTAAAATAGAATATTGCGATTCGCTCTGTCATATGCTTTGCTTATAACCAAGAAACGGCTATAAATACTATACTAGAATTACTGTCAGTGAATTTAAATACATTTTCCTTCACTACGTAAATACACAGATCAGTTGAATGAGATCTTTCAAAACCAAATTGATTAGATGTTCATAAATAATCATTTAATCGGCGTAGCAAAGCTTTTTAAAGTAAATTTGAGAAGCAGCAGGAAGTAGTAATAGACTCGTAATTATCGCTGGATAAAGTGTTCCCATATTTATTTTTGACGAGGGATTTAATACATACTCTCATAAACTCTGCACAATAGTGTGAGCAAACATGACTAAGAAAAGCAATGAGATGAATATTCACCGCGTCATTAGCGTACTTTAAATCCTCACGCGATAGGTCATCTGTACCCGGGGAAGGCCTGTCTCTAGCTCTTTAATTTAGCTTTTAATTTGAGGCACTGAAGTTCCCGTATTTTCACTGAACCTTTCCAAGGACATTCAGTCGCAGTCGCCATTAAGTTTATTTCTTCCCACGCTGTTAAGAATGTTAGAATATATATGCGAAGAGTTAAACATCTTTTTACATAGAGCACCATACTCCCATTTCAGGGTACGAGCAGCTCGCAGCGGCAAATATAAGGGGTCAAAGTACAGTACTGACGAGACTTTCGTACGTGGTTCATCACCACTGAAAGCGACTATACTTTGCGTTAGTCTAACCCAGTGGTTCCCAAACTTTTTTTGCCGCGGAACCCTTTGACATTATTTAAAAAAGCGTGGAACCCCTACCTATATTCAAGAATATTAAAAACCACAAATTGTGGGATAAAAAGAGAACTTATTTATATTAAAAAATAAATAAAAAAATTCGAATAAAAAACACCTTAATTTTTGTAAATTTGTACATAATTAGTTTAACAAAAATGAAATGAATACCTAATGGGAAGAATGCTTCTGCTTCTTAGACTCCAGTATCCTCTGGAAATTTGGTTTAATGTTGGATAATTGAATTCTCATATCTGGTGCAGCATCCAGTCTGCTGCGATATTCTGTTTTCGTGCTCGCATATCTTGAAAATCCTGATTCACACAAATATGTTGTTGCAAATGGCAATAGCACTCGTATGGCTCGTTTTGATAATTCCGGATATTCGTCACTTAAATTTCCCCAGAAAATAGCTACCGGAACTTCTTCAAACTTGGCCTTTAACTGAGTATCTGAAGTAATTTCTATTAAATTTTCATAATCCACTGCTAGAAATCCTGTTGGCTTTTCTTTAACTTTGAATGGATTCTGTACCCAGTAATGGTCTTTGTTCTTCAAATTTGGAAAATACTCAATTAGAGATTCTGATAAGCTGTTGAGATGATTTTTAATATCATTGAGGATTTCAACATCTAATTCCACTTCGGATTCTTGGAGAAAGTCACTAAGAAGCGGAAAACAGTCAAGAGTATTTTGTTCCACATCTGAGATCCAGTACTGCAATTTACGTGATAAAGATACCATTTTATCTTGCGCTTGAAAAATGTTTACTTCTTTCCCTGCAGAGATAGACATGTTTCATTCAATTTTGAAAAAATATCTGCTAATATGCAATCCTTGCTAGCCATGCCATATTTGTTAATCTGTCAGATAATCTAAATTTATGATCAATACAATAAGACAACAATTCTCTCCTCAATTCAAACATTCTCACAAGAACATTTCCTCGTAAGAGCCACCTAATTTCTGTATGTAAAAGTAGAGTGTTATGAAGACTACCCAGATCTTCACACAAGGCCTTAAAAATTCGTGATTGCAATGGCCGAGATTTAATAAAATTGATAATCTGCACTGCTTCGTCCAAAACTATCTTTAATGAAGCTGAAATCCTTTTTGTCACTAATGCATATCTGTGAAGAATGCAGTGATTACTGTTGCAGTTTTTTGCAACATTCTTGATTCGTGTTACAGCGCCAGCTAATTTTCCTGTCATTGCCTTTGCTCCATCGCTGCATACTGAAATACATTTTTCAAAGCCTATATCATGCGTTTTCATAAAATTATCAATGCAATTAAATATATCATTTCCTGTGGTATGCAATTCTAAACTTTTGCAAAAAAGCAAATCTTCTTCAATTTTCTTATTAAAGTCATATCTAGCAAACACAAGTAAAATTGCTAGTCCAGCAACGTCTGTGGACTCATCTATTTGTAATACATAAGCATCACATACACGCAATCGTGAAATAAGTTCATTTTGAATGTCATTAGCAATATCATTAATACGTCTTGACACCGTATTGTTGGAGAGAGATACAGCCTCAACTTTCTGAACAGAATCTTCATTAAACACGCAAGATATTATATCTTTTAATAAAGGTTTTATAAGTGATTCACCAATAGTATGTGCCTCACCAGCAAGAGCAATGCGGTAACATGCTTTATATGACGCTTCTGTTGCATTTTCATTGTCTGTTTTACATTTTTTTAATAAGACACTTCTCGAGCTATTCAGACTTTCAAGTTTTCTTTCAAAAAAAGAAATATCTTTATTTTTAAAAGTCTGATGGTTTGTTTCCATATGTCTCTGTAACTTTGCTGGTGCTAAAGAACTGTTTGCTAATATTTTGTTACAAAGTAAGCAAAGGGCATCTGGGGCTTCTTCGTCACCAATACTAGTAAAACCATATAACAAATAATTAGGATCATATTACGTTTTTTCATAGATGTCTGCACAGAATCGGAGGAAGCAGATTTTCTTTTTTTGTGGATTAATCACACTAGAAGTTGGTGGTTGTGCAGCTTCTGCAATTTCTGTATCTTCTATAGATGCTTTTGTTTCACTAGTTTCTGCATTACTAGTAATTTCAGTTTTTTTACGAAACCCATATTTTAACCATCGATCCATTGAAGGTTAATTTTCACGAATTTTGAAATATTACAATTACGAAAAATGAATAATAAAAAGTTCTAACCAAATTAATTCACAGAGGACAACGATTTCAAAGATTGCACTAACGAAGTGTTTATCAAGTAGGCCTAGTAGGTAGAGGCAAGCAACGTTGCTGCACAATCTTCTGCACTTTAATTATTCGTTAGGCTTCACTTAGACCAGTTAGCGTCTTGTAAACAGATGCACAATATCCCATGTAAACATTAGGAAAATACTGATATTTTTACTGCGCATTCTGCTGCAGTTAATAAAGTCCTTTTGTATAACCACCTCAGATCACTTCACTTCCAAAGCTTACAAAACAAACTGATAACGCACGCTCGAGTCGAGTACCTCGACTACTATAGAAATAGATTATGACAAGTTCAAAACATGTTGGCTACGTCTCCAAACGCAGTTTACATCATTTTACATGCAGATTATGTACTAATATTAATAAATGTTTTCCATTAATGATAATTTAGTTGCTATTTATGGAAATTTTCTTTTAAAAAGTAAATCAAATACGCAAAACATGATAAGTATGGCTAAAAAAAATTGCCGTTTCTAAATATTTCGCTCAAACCATACTTATGCTTTATTTTCCTTCGTGCAAAATTTAATATTTTCTTCGCTAGACTTATTTTTTTGAAAATGAGTAATTTATATTTTTTTTAAATAAAATATTTTTTATTTTAAACTTTAGCTCGCGGAACCCCTGAATTTTTTCGCGGAACCCTGGGGTTCCGCGGAACACACTTTGGGAACCACTGGTCTAACCAAAAGAATATCCATAGTCGTATTCAATTTATCGCAATTTTCGTTAGTTTGTATCGCAAACACTACCAGTTATTACCACTTTCGGTGCACGATTCTTCAGGAGCAAGATGCACCGCAAGTTAGTGTTTAAACTCTAAGCTAGCGCACATTTACCCGTATCAACCACAGTCACACTCGTACTGCCTCCTTGCTCTACACAAACTGGACCAAAAGCAATAAGCATCCGCAATCGCAAACCATCCGTATACAGGCCTGTATTTTGTTTAGAATAATATTTTTATATATATTTGTAGATGAACCCAGAAAAAAACCAGTGTATTTGTAAACTCAAACTGAATAGCTTTAAAGAAGACAACTACTATGTTCGGTAGAATAGCCTTCTAAAAAACCAAACTCAGGATACATTTTGGAAAAACTTTTAATACCTTACTTTTTCCTTGTTTTGTGGTTACAATTTCACTATTTCTCCAATATACTTCTTTATAATCCAGTTTAGTCTTTCCGTCCTTATTCATATATATAC
>JAJOZX010002655.1:525000-535000 GCA_023014485.1 Bathynomus jamesi | reverse complement strand
CAAAGTGTGTAACAGCCATTTCGCGTAATGGCTGAAACTTTTAGTCATTTCGCGAAATGGCTGTTTCACTTGGTTATTTCGCGAAATGAATAAAATCTTCAGCCATTACGCGAAATGGCTGAAATTCCACCTTGGTCATTTCGTACAAGATCATTTGCCTGGTTAAGTCAACTAACTGTATGCCCGGTTAGGTCAACTGTATGCCCTTGACAATTGGTTAGGTTTAAGTTGTGTTATTTTCGTTAGTTTTTAACGAAAATAACACGACTTAACCTAACCATTTGTCAAGGGCATACAGTTGACCTAACTAGGCAAATGATCTTGTACGAAATGACCAAGGTGGAATTTCAGCCATTTCGCGTAATGGCTGAAGATTTTAGTCATTTCGCGAAATGACCAAGTGAAACAACCATTTCGCGAAATTACTAAAAGTTTGTCATTACGCGAAATGGCTGGTTACACACTTTGACTATATAAAATATATATATATATATATATATATATATATGAAAAATTATTATATATATTATTATATATATATATATATATATATATATATATATATATATATATAAAATAGGAATATGAAAACAAGAGATACGACTCTCAACATTTATTGGCCAAACGTTTCGGTCCACTGAGGTGCCATCTTCAGTGACTAAATAGAAGCATCTAAAAAACAATCATATAACTAAAGTAAATACAAATGTCATAAATATACTGTACAATAATAAAATTTAATACAAAAAGTTAAAAAAAACTTGAGGAAAAAAACTATCTAGATTATAAGACAAAATAAAAGAAAGTAAAAATAAAGAGAACAAACCAAAATTTCAAATTAAAAAGTTTAATTTTGAAATTTTGGTTTGTTCTGTTTTATTTTGTCTTATAATCTAGATAGTTTTTTTCCTCAAGTTTTTTTTTACTTTTTGTATTAGATTTTATTATTGTACAGTATATTTATGACATTTGTATTTACCTTAGTTATATGATTGTTTTTTAGATGCTTCTCTTTAGTCACTGAAGATGGCACCTCAGTGGACCGAAACGTTTGGCCAATAAATGTTGAGAGTCGTATCTCTTGTTTTCATATTCCTATTGAGGATAAGGTTCCCGAGCAACACTTCTTTCGTAACTACATATATATATATATATATATATATATATATATATATATTATATATATATACACACATTATAACTGCAAACACGCAGTATAATTAACGTAAAGAACGACGCTTTGTATAGGAGAATTATCCGCGCAAGATGAGAGCGAAAGAACGAAACAAAAAAAAATGAGGTAACCACCCGGGAATCGAACCCGGGATCTTCCGATTGCCGGTCAGATATGAAATCATTACACCACGGGCCTCACTCAGTCAAATGTCGTAATTCCTCTACATGCACGCAGAAACCAATGCCCCAAAGGGCACCTCCCGCATGCCGTAACATTATATACATTATAACTGCAAACACGCAGTATAATTAACGTAAAGAACGACGCTTTGTATAGGAGAATTTTCCGCGCAAGATGAGAGCGAAAGAACGAAACAAATGAAAAAATGAGGTAACCACCCGGGAATCGAACCCGGGATCTTCCGATTGCCGGTCAGATATGATAACCATTACACCACTGGCCTCACTCAGTCAAATGTCGTAATTCCTCTACATGCGCGCAGAAACTGAGTGAGGCCCGTGGTGTAATGGTTATCATATCTGACCGGCAATCGGAAGATCCCGGGTTCGATTCCCGGGTGGTTACCTCATTTTTTCATTTGTTTCGTTCTTTCGCTCTCATCTTGCGCGGATAATTCTCCTATACAAAGCGTCGTTCTTTACCTATATATATATATATATATATATATATATATAGATGAATTCTGAAAAAATAATTTTTCTTTTAATAGAAAGGATTGTTGTTGTTTTGTTTCTTTAAGCAACACATTCTCGCCTCGATCAAACAATTTTTTTTTTTTTATGATTCCTTATCTTCAATTGTTTATTTTTGTTCACGAACGGAAGGGTGAAATGAGCCATTTTATAATACTGTCATCATCGTCATTGTCGTCGTCGTCATAAACTTGTAAAAGAAAAGTTTTGTAATTGTTAGTCATTTGTACATTGTTTACTGAAAATTAAAGGTACAATTTTTGTTTTTACAGTTTTACCAGATTGGATACGGACGTTGACTATTTATTGTTCTTGTTTAGCGCAGTTTTAGTTGATCACACCGTTTGTTGTGTGTTCTGAAAATTTTGTTACAGTCATATAATTGTAATGTACGTATTCTGTTGGTGAATCCCCATCTTGTGGGGTCCCTGAATTTAGAAAAGAATTAGCCTATACAGAAAATTGAAGTTAATTTTGCGGCAGAAAATACAGAAATATGCAAAATTAGACAACTATTTTTTTTTTTGTTAAGTGAGAAAAACTTGTCATGTTACGGTTTTACAGTTGAAATTATCTTCTGTTAGTCTATGTCTTTCATTAAGATACTTGTACCTACTTTGCTTTTGTTAATCATCTTGTACTATGGTGGATACGATAAACGCATTAATACATAGTCAATTTCGTTGCGTTGCTCTGTTTTATTCTCCACAACCATTGATTAGAGGCCCAATTCGCGTAAGTATGAAGTTGCAAATGGAATTAAAATTTTCAATACTTCAGATACCAGTTCTGGATACTCCGTTGTCTTCTGACGGGAATGACAACTGCGGGTGTCAGAAGAACGTTCAATCAATTTATCGTGTAGGTTTTCCTCGAGTTTGGCAGACTCTACCACTCTTTCACTGAACGGATTAAGTATTCACTTCCGACCAGCTTTCCATCGTCACGTGGGAAATAGTTCGGGAGCCGTTTTTGCGATCCAAGTACGCTGTATCATGATTTAGGGAAGTGGGGGCGCGAATTTTTTTACGCTAAAAGGGTGTCGCTATCACAAAAAGTTGAGAAACATCATTGTAAGGCCTGGGTCGAGTATTAATTAATAATTAATTAATACGAAATATCTCATTATTTTTACGCGTATGCTTAATATTGTTCTTTTGTTTTTATATTATTTAGCAGTTATTTTATTGGGTACGGTATATATATATATATATTCTTCTCTATTGGTTTGTTTGAAATATAAAAGAAACTGAAGGGAGTTGTTGAGCGTATGCTGTACCGTTTAGGCTTAAGTTTAATTAAAAGAAAGCATTTTATATTAAAATATGTTTTTATATATATTTTTGCAACATCCAAACGGCGATTTATTGAAACCATATATTTATTTTGTATGTAAACGAATTTTCTACTGAATATGGTAGAAAAAAAATAGCGAAGAAAAAAACTTTTTTTTGGCACACACACACACACACACACATAATATATATATATATATATATATATATATATATATATATATATATATATATATATATATATATATCAGTAAGATTGTGAAACTAGTGATTTCATGAATTCAGTAGTTTCGCAATCTTACTGTGTAACATATATATAATAAAATTGTGGAAAGGACATTTAGCTTTTTTGTACCCAATTTTTTTTACTGTTCTTACTGAAACTGATCAGCTGTTGACACAACCCTTTTTACCTTTTTACAGATTTTTTTAGGTATTCTTTTATTAGTATATTACTAATGCACTGAATTCAGTTTTACTTCGGTTATATTATATAATATATATATATATATATATATATATATATATATATATTAAAATTAAAGCGTTATATTTAGTGTTAATATTTTGGTTCAAGGTTTTCGTATGTTTTCAGAATGGTTTCATTCGTTGATTTTGAGGTATAATTTAATTTATAAGAACACGGTTATTGTACTTTTTAATAAATATATATATATATATTATATATATATATATAATAAAAATTTCTATTACTATAAATATTTTACTGTTTACACAATAGTGCATTGATTACAACAGTAAAAAATTTCTCCTATTCATTCATAGTCGTCTTTCATAAACTCCTTTAATTCGTAACTTGACGAATAATCGTTCTTTGGAGTGCGTTGCACGAACGAAGGGAAGTTCTGTAACAGCCAAACGGCGCCTCGATTCTCTCTCTCTCTCTTCTCTCTCTCTCTCTCTCTCTCTCTCTCTCTCTCATTGTGTTCCGTTCACCGGCCAAGGCGACGCGTTTTATTAATGAAATTCAATAAAGCTTAATGAATGGTTCCAAATAATGATATATTAAACGGAAGGTC
Source organism: Bathynomus jamesi (assembly GCA_023014485.1). Taxonomy (NCBI): domain Eukaryota; kingdom Metazoa; phylum Arthropoda; class Malacostraca; order Isopoda; family Cirolanidae; genus Bathynomus; species Bathynomus jamesi. The sequence goes on along the minus strand of JAJOZX010002655.1, from coordinate 530,775 downwards.
AGCGTATATACATTACATTTATGCAATATAATAATAATAATAATGACTATTTATGTATTTATTTTTTTTATTTATAAATTTCCATCGAGAGGAACAGCGAAGTTTTTCGAAAAGTCAAACCGAGCAAGCAATTCTGCAGGGAGCTTAAGGGAGGTAGTTTATTTTCTAGAATCAGCTAATACTTCATTTGCATTTGATTTAATTATATATATATATATATAATAAAGTGCATGCTGAAATACGACTGGAGTACGGCACCAAACGCTGACGTCATCCCGGCTTTATTTTGTGGCATCATTGGTGAGAACGGTTTAGTGGGTTTAAACGAGCTGAACTACTGTCTTTAGTTTGTCACATTGTTTGGGAATTAATCGTCAACCATTATCGTAGCGATTATAAGAAATTTCTTACAAATTTTATCGTCAGAATAGAATGCTGACTTATTTTTCGTCTTTACGAATGCACGGGTGTTATAAATTAGGATATTTTTAGTTTGCTCGGTGGTGTAGTGGTTAGCGTCGCTGACTACGAATCCATCGGCCCCGGGTTCGAGACCCGGCGGCAGCCGGCGCGCAGCAAAACCCAGCTGTTCATCCTTCCACACAATAAAGAAAGTGGTTGGTAGATAAATGGGTACCCCAGGTGGCCTCGTAGTTAAGACGCTGGCAGGGCTGTGGAGTCGGCACATAAAAAACCGACTCCGACTCCTCAATTTTTGTCTATCCGACTCCGACTCCGAAGGTATATTAATTCTAAATCTGCTATGATGATAATTACACAAGAGGCATTTCATCACCACCACGTGAATCATCATCATCTGTGGTCATTGTTACGGTAACTTTGTCTGTAGTAAAGAATCTTGTAAGTGGTGCTTGTCTTTCAGTAGATTTCTGATCTTTTGTTAACTTTGAAGTAGTTGGAAGGTTTTTATTACTATCTTTCTCAATGACAACTTCTAAAATTTTGGGATGGAAACACTGCAAATGTCTTTTCAAATTGATGCTCTGGTTGGTGCATTTTTATCAGAGCCAGTAAAACCACTGATTTTTGCTTCACATATTTTTCATCATCATCATCATCATCATCATCTTCTATCATACACTGACACACGAAATGTTTCCCATCTGTGGTTATTGTAAAATATTAAAAAACTGCAGACTTTGTTGGAAGTCTTTGCCATTGTGAAAGGGGTTTTAGACTTGAAAGTTAAAAACTTATGAAATTTAGAAAGAACTCGAAATTAAATAAGCATTAAAAATAAAAAATATTATCTGAAAAGAAAAAATGAATTAATGGCATTAGTGTCTGAAATGGAAAACATTGTGTTTATTATTTAAGTGGTTTAACCACCATAGCTGCCAGTGATATCACACACAAAAACATATTTTATTAAAATTTATATTGAGGTCGGAGTCGGAGTCGGTACATTTTTACGAACTCCAACTCCGACTCCAGCACCACCAAAATTGCTTCCGACTCTGACTCCACAGCCCTGGACGCTGAGCTGCTGATGGGGCGTGGTTCGGATTCCACGTTAAACTGTAGGTCTAAGGTGGAGTGAAAAGCTTGACCTTCGTCAGAATGAACATTTCGGGCGGAAGCTAACCAAAGGTTTTATATATATATATATATATATATATATATACTGGCGTAGGTAGAAAACATCTCTGTGGGACAAAGATTATTGTGTTCAGGAACAAAGCTAATAAACTGTTGGGCATTACAAATAGGAATACGAGTTATCAAAGCAAAGAGAGGTAATAAGCAAACGTTAAAATTCATATTTTAGGGCGCATTTACAGTATTGTATACAGGCATATTTTCCTCATTTCAGGTAGGGTATAGATATGATAGAAGGTGTTCAGGGTAGAGCAACTAAACTCGTCCCTGGCCTGAGGGGGAAGGCTTATAGGGATAGAGTAAAGGAATTAGAAATGTTCTCTTTTGTAAGGTGTATTTAGGGTGACACGATTAAACTACAAAATGTTTGCGGGCATGGGTAGGGTAGATATAAAACAATTCTTTTCATTAGAAATTGACAATAGGACGAGGTCATAGTAAAAAAAAAAAAAAAATTGGGAAGAAAAATTGGAGAGTGGATGTATACAAATATTTCTTCGGTTTTAGGGTGGTAGTTTTTTTGAATAACTTAGTGGCTGCAGTGGTGAATAGCAGTATTTTGAGCAACTTTAATTAAGCCGGTCGCACGCAGCATCGTCTTCGACTGACGACTACAAACTTCAGTCGTGAGTCGCAAGACGATCCTGTGTGCGGCCGGCCTAAGAAGGAAGTTGATGAATTTTTTAATCAAAGATAAATCGTGTAAATAATAGAAAGCTTAAGTTTAGTTGGTATTGACAGTCCACTGGATGGCTATATAATCTTAACTATATTCACCGAATGTCTGTCCGTCTGTCCGCAGAAACTTATGTTTCTGAACCGATTTCGACCATACTTCGTATGGTGGATGGGGGTGATGAGTAATGAACGACACTGTATGTGTGACCAGCCCCCCTCCCCCCAAATTACTGAGCCCGAAGGCCCCAGCACCACAGGTCCAGCTAAATGGGTCCGTATGGCCCTGTTTAGCTAGTTAAGATCAATTTATGAATAGGAAAACGCGGGAATTTTGTAAATAGGTTGGATTCTTGCATGAATTTGAATGATACAGTTTCACGGATCTAAGAGTGGTTTGAGGAGAAACCTTGTAAATATCCGGGGTTCTTTGTACCAGGGCTGTGCGGGTCTATCACTTTCGGGTCGGGTCCGGGTCTGGGTCATTTTTCTAATTTACTTTCGGGTCCGGGTCCGCGTCCGGGTCATTTTTCCAATTTACTTTCGGGTCCGGGTCCGGGTCATTTTTCTAATTTACTTTCGGGTCCTGGTCCGGGTCCGGGTCGGACCCGAAAGTTCACTTTCAGGTCCTGTCGGGTCTTTCAGTATATGACCCGGGTCTGGGTCGGGTCCATTATTAAAAATGTAATAATTATAATATGGTATAGGATAGGTAATAAAAACTTCTACCGTAGCTACATTAACATGTTTTCTGAAACATAGTAAAACATTATATGGCTATACGGTAGTAGCCTAACCATATATATTAATTATTCCGATTTTGAAAATGTTTGAAAGTAGGTATATTAATTGTATTAATATTTAATAGTAACTAGATATAGTTATGCATTGCTAAGGGGCAAAGTACGATGTATGATTGCTCTCTTCAGCCCCCTTATTCTAACAGCACTTGATCATATCTCACAGCCAATGTTTTCACTTCAATTTTGTTTTCAAAGTCATATTGGGCTTGAATACCTAAAAATCCTCTATCTAAGCGGCTTTTAATGAAACATTTTTTTTAAGAAGTATTTTTAACTTACTTTTTTCAGCTATTGCTCTATCGACAGTCAAAGTAGCAAGATTTTTTCTGTTCATGTTTATATTCATTGCAGATAGAAATGGTTCAACCAAAATTTTAAATCCAATATCTTCTACAATGCTAAACGGCCGCCCGTCTATTGTCACCCACGAAATAAGGCCATTTTCTAAAGTTTTCTTATGAAGATGCGGATGAACTCCAACTTTAATTTGTTTAAAAAAGTTTTTAACACTAGTTTGGCCTACATTCATTCCCTTGGTTTGTATTCGAGTTTTCGAAGTCCTGCTAGTGCTAGGTAGGCTTTTATCATGATCCTCAACTTTACGATATTTGTCTGGGTGACACGATTGTAGGTGTCGCTTTAGGTTTGTCACATGATTGCCACTAGTACACTTTTCCACACTTTTCAATTTGTCATGTAGATGTTTTATCAATATTATTATATTTAAAATATTCATTCTTAAGGCTAATTTTTTTGCTACCACTCTCCACCGAAAAAAGACCTTGTAAAGGCATTGCAAATATAAATAGCAAACGAAGCACTGGAGACCAACCAATGTACACAGTACACAACTCAAAAACAAACAATAAAACATATTAGGATTAGGCCAGGGGTGGGCAACCCTTGGCACGCGTGCCAAACGTGGCACGCCAACGACTTTTTTCCGGCACGCGATTCCCCGGGCTCACCTTAAAAAAAATTAAAATAAATAAATATCCAAATTCTTCGCTGAGTTTTATATTTTAACTTAATGTTTTCTGCTAAAAAATGGTAAAGATTAACTTTTGCATCAAAGATTTGACGATTTTGGCACGCTCACTTAAAAAGGTTGCCCACCACTGGATTAGGCTATTCTTCCGTCACCGTTAACTCTCTACTTCCAGTCAGTCATTTGGAGGGTGGAGTGATAATTCAATACATTGTTGCCAAATCTAAAGGCGCGCGCACAAATTTTGTAAACTTAAAACCCGGCTGTGCGGGTCCTTCACTTTTGGGTTGGGTCTGGGTCAATTTTAAAATTCACTTTCAGGTCCGGGTCTTTTTTCTAATTCACTATGGGGTCCGGGTCTTATCTCACTTTCGGGTTAAATCTGGGTCCGGGTCCGGGTCCGACCTGCCAGCCCTGCTTTGTACAATATATATGTACAGTGGTTGGATTCTTATTTTGGACATGGATAACGTAGAAAGACCCTGGTGGCTTTGGGTTATCCTTATATGATGATAACGCTGTCAGAATGTTCTGCCCACCATTTTAAAACATTACTGAAAGTCTTCACACACGTTATCATACGACATTGAAAAAAGCCGTTTAAAATGTTTTTAATGTTTAAAATGTTTAAGTATTTTAAATGTTTTTTTTTATGTTTTAACAACGTGAAATATCTGGGAAACATTATAATATTTTTATATGTTTCAGTAACGTCGTTTACATATTTTTATAATGTTAGCGTCATATTTTAAAAATATTTTAAACGACCGCAGCACGACACCAAACTCTGACGTCATCCGGGCTTTATTTTGGTGGCATCATTGGTGAGGTAACGTGCGCGCAACCTTTCAGTAATATTAAAATGTTATATGCTGCCTGGGTTCTTACGTTTTTGTGTCTTAATAATTAGTATATCAGCTACTTCTCACACGGGCGCACAAGTTGTACGTTGGTCAGGGCTAAGACCAAAACCCGCTATATCTAATCAGTCCACGGTCAATTGTAAGATGTAAATAATTTCATACATACAATTTTGAACAGAAATGGGATCAATGAAAGAAAGCCACCCCCAGCCTTCTTTAGTTAGCTTTATAAGGCTAACTAACGAAAATATAACGACCTAACCTAACCAATCGTCAATGGCGTACAGTTGACCTAACGATTGGTTAGGTTAGGTCGTGATATTTTCGTTAGTTAGCCTTATAAAGCTAACTAAAGAAGGCCGGGGGTGGCTTTCTTTCATTGATCCCAGAAATGTTTAATCCAGTGATACCTTAACATTTATTTTAAGTTCAAGAGCCACTGAAATTTTGAGTGCAGCTTCACCAATTTGGTCTCGGTAGCTTTGGATGTGAAGCTCAAAATTTTGATGGCTGTGGTAATTTTGTAAATTTATGGTCTCATTGGCTTTTCTTCAATTTCACAAAAGAATATGAAACTTTGTACAAGAATGGCTTGACTAGGCCGAACCCGAGTCAACTTTGGTTTAAATTTCTCAGCGCTTTATCATCCTTATGCTGCATGCTGTGGTAAGATGTTGAGATTGTATCGCTGGATTAAATATCCTTATTCATTAATTAATTATTAATTAATAGCCCAAAGTTTAAGCTTAGTGTTAGGCTAATAATAATAATAATTATATTATTATTATTATTATTATTATTATTATTAATAATAATTATTAAGGAT
>JAJOZX010002655.1:470000-520000 GCA_023014485.1 Bathynomus jamesi | reverse complement strand
CAATAAACGAGAGGGTGAGCTTGGTTTTAATGCATGGAATACAGGTAGAACAAATCGATGAAACGGTACAGAATTTAAATTCTCTACCGATTCATCGATTTATTCTTCCTTGTATTCCATGCATTAAAACCAAGCTCACCCTCTCGTCTATTGTTAATTTCGCATCCTAATTTTTACCTAAACGAAAAAAATAATATATTGTAATTAACACTGAAAATTCCAATAATGCGTGACATATATATATATATATATATATATATATATATATATATATATATATATATATATATATATATATATATATTAGTGGTGGACCGCACACCCGCATCCGCATCATTTTTAGCATCCGCATCCGCACTTCTGACTGAAAAACTTGTTTCATTCAATTTTCTGTGGCTGAAACTCTTGAGAAAGTTATTTTTATCATAATGAAAACATTAATATTAATTTTAATTCTTATGCATTGCCTGCCATAATAGTAATATCACGAAATTTGAAAAATTGTCATATATTCATAATTCTATATTATATTGATAAATTAACTAAATATCCGCATCAACGGATATATATATATGTTTCTTCTTTCGCTCTCATCTTGCGCGGAATATTCTCCTATACAAAGCGTCGTTCTTTACGTTAATTATACTGCGTGTTTGCAGTTATAATGTATATATATATATGTGTGTGTGTGTGTGAAAGAAAAGTAGGATTTATTTTTAGTCCTTGTTTACCGGACACCTTGTACAATACTTTAATTATCTCGTACTGCTACTAAACCAATTACTTTGCTAACAGTAAAATGGCATTTACAATAATTAGTTGTATATTGTCTGTGCGTGTGCGCAATTAATTTCACGACAGAGATTTATTAATTGCATGCGGGTAAGTACTTCAATGTAGCCTATATTATTATATCAGGATTTTTAACGTGGCCTATTTTCCCGTGCATGATTGATACAAACAAACTATCAATATCAGTGATATAGTCGAGAACACCATGGCCGAGACCGAGACCAGGAAAAAAGGTCTCGAGACCGGTCTCGAGTCCAACATCACTGATTGTGATTAATATCACTATTATAACTATTACTTTATAAATATATTTTTATAAATTTTACGCGATTGCTAGGTATTTTTTTTAATATTTTTTATATTTTTTTTGTTTTTTAACATTTAGACATTGTTGTTATCAACATTTTTGGTTTAAAATATAAAAGAATTGGAAAGAAGTTGTTGAACTTGTTGTCGTGTGTACTGTAGGTCTAAGTTTAATTAAAAGAAAGTTTATTTTGTATATTTAAAATATGTTTTATATATTTTTTTCAATATGTAAAGAGTAATTTATTGAAATATTATATATTTTGGATTCGGTAGAAATCCTCAATTAGAAAAAAAAAATTTAAAAAGTGCAAACAAAAAGCTGTAAAAAAAAAAAAAAAAAATATATATATATATATATATATATATATATATATATATATATATATATATATATATATATATATGATCAATGACAATCCCTTAACCCGTTCCCGAAAACTTGGAGACAAAATCAACCGTTTCCTCAGAAAACTATACGATCAGAATAAAATTTCGGAAGGCATTTACAAGTACGTTTTTCCGGCTCATCCCAGGTACCCTTTATGGCCTCCCCAAAATACACAAACTCAACTTACCCATTAGACCCATCCTTTCGGCCTACACCACCCACAATTACAAACTAGAAAAATTCCTAATTCCCACTTTAACCACCCTAACCCAAAACGAATATTCCGTCACCAACTCCTACGAATTCGCTAAAGAAATACTGACCATAAATAACTCAAATAACCTCCATATGCATAGTTTCGACATAGTATCTCTCTCCACGAACGTTCCAATTAAAGAAGCCATCGATATCTGTATTAACAGCTTATTCGCCAATAACCCGAACACAGTTGTGAATTTAACAAAACAAGAATTTACCAGACTGCTTACGCTTGCCGCTTCAGACACCTATTTCTCTTTTAATCAACAACTTTATCAACAAACCGACTCACTAGCTATGGGATCCCCCTTAAGTGCCACTTTAGCCAACATCTTTCTTAGCCATCATGAAAATAATTGGCTACTCCATTGCCCCACCCACTATAAACCACACTTATATAAAAGATACGTTGATGACACCTTTCTCCTTTTTCACAATGCCAACCACGCCCCCCTTTTTCTTAACTATCTTAATTCCCAACACAAAAACATTAAGTTCACCAAAGAAGACGAATCCACTAACACCGTACCCTTCCTAGATATAACAATAATAAAACGAAACAACAAATTCAGCACAGGCCTAGGTACTAATTACCTAAGTCACACCCCTTTGCCATATAAAATAAACAGCATCAAAATCTTAATCTACCGCGCCTATCATCTCTGCTCTGCATACTTATCCCTCCACCACGAAATAGAATTTATTCATAATTTCGGCATTAACAACAACTTCCAAAACATCTTTTACAATTCTTAACCAGAAACTTTCTTAATAATATTTATCAACCCCCACTTAAAGTTCCCACCGTTAAAAAAGACGTACAATACTTTTCATTTCCCTATTACGACCATATCAGCCACAAAATACCTTCAGAACTCCGCCTCCTACTCCCCCCGCTTTACCCCCAAATTAAATTTCATTTCGTCTTCACCAACAATAATAGTATCAAATCACCTTAACCATAAAAAAGAACGCCCCAGCCACTTGCTTCGTCCACTATCTATGCTTTTAATTGTGTTCACTGCAAAGCGAACTATATTGGCAGTACCATTCGCCAATATCAAACAAGAGTGGACGAGCATCGTGGTATTTCCACCAGAATATCGCAGCCCTTAAACAAACCCTCCAAATCAGTAATAAGGGATCATTGCCACCTTCACAACCACCCGCTACTTTCCTCCAACTTCAAAATCATTAATTCAACCAACCAACTAATCGACCTCCGCATTCTAGAGTCCCTTTATATACTCAGTATTCAACCAACCCTCAACGACTACAGTTCCGTCTTCAACTTAAACATCGCCAAATAAACTTTCATATCAATAAGAAATCCACCATCACTCCGCCTGGCTCCATCTTTCCTAATATGGATTCTTCCAACAAGCGACCATTCCCAATCTTCTGTACAATTAGTCCCTCACTACGATAACAACTTGGTAAGACGTCCCTCAATTTTGTTTCACCTCTCAACCGTTTTATATTTTGCTTAGTGTTCACACTCCTACACTTTATATTATTTTATCTTTAATTTTAATTTAATATATACTGTAATTACACTATTAATGCTCGCAGATTGTCGCACGTTCATTTTAATATATTGTATGTTTCTGTTCATTTTATTTATTTTTATTTGATTTAAAATTTTTTAGCACTGATGATGGAAATTGAATTTTTCTGAAACGTCTGTAAATAAACATGTACCACCTCTTCGTCCTCTTATTTCTCGTTAAGTTACGTTTCCCTAAGAACAAACCCTTCAACCAAGTTTTATATATATATATATTATATATATATATATAATATATATATATATTTGAAGCCTCGGCTACGAATCCGAGAGCCTAGTGGGCCATTTTTGGTAAGCAGAACTGGCGCTGTGGGATGAACCAAACGCCGAGTTAAGGGCCAAAGTATCGGCCAATAAAGAACAACTTAGGCGCGCGTCTTCGCTCGCTCGCCTGATTCTGTCGAGGCGACGCGCCGCCTAAGCCAAACGACCCACTCACTCCTTATAGTAGTTTTTACAACAGGCAGGCAGGAATATATATATATATATATATATATATATATATATTGTGTGTGTGTGTGAGAACCAGTAGTTACAGCACGTTAGTATATTTGGTTCTGAAGTATGTGGTACCACGTTCTCATTTGATAGTCATTTTTACTAATTGAAGGATATCTTGAGAGCACTTAGGATTGATTTAAAAGCTTTAGTAAAGAGTATATTAATACCTTATTTAAAAAAAAAAAGATACCGCACTAAACAGCATTCAAAATAATATGAAACAAATTGAAATTAATACAATTAAGATGAATAGTATTAACGTAAGGTTAATATTTACGTTTCGCTCCAAAATGAAAAGCGAATGTCGATATGATTCGTTCAGAAAGAAAACATCTGATCGGTCAATAGGATGTTCTTATGAAAACTTATTTATAATAGCTAGTCTTCTAACTGTACTAAAATTGAAGAATTATATATATATATAAAAAAAGAAAACTATTTAATTTATTGCATTTTATTTTTAATTAATAATGCGATGCGTAAGAACGATATTATTCCTCTACGTTTTCCACAACATATTTTTTTCATTTGATTTTTATAAAGAAAAGAGGGTCCATATTTTTGTTTACATTCTGCATCAGTGCCGTCCGTTGGACGAAAGAACGTTGAACAAAGAACCGAGTAACGAACCATTCCGTACATTGTACAATATGGACTGAGAATCAGTTTATATAGCCTACCTAAGTCGCATTCATCAAATAGCGTAGTTGAACTCATAAAATGAAATGCGATTACGTAAATTTTGTTGAATGTTTCAGAAAATGCGATTACGAATGGTAAATGAAACATTTAATACAGTTGGTAAACGTTTACGATGAAGATAACGAGGCGAAATGTAACGGATAGTTGGCGTTGACCTTCGGTCGTCTCATAAATAATAACCTAAACTAGGTTACATTACTCGTACACTATATTCACAGACCCTAATTATTTTTCTACGAAATCGGTAATTTGAAAAATAAAACGATTTGAAGTTTTACAATTTGTCATTCTGTCGTTTAACACCACGATGATAACCAGCGAAAAAACTTCCAGATCTTAGTCAATGTATGACCGAAAAGTAAGAAGAAATTTTGGAACTGTCATCTACGTTCTTCAGGAAGAAATGAACAAAAATATTCGAGCCTTAAAAAAAAAATATATATATATATATATCTTGTTAAATTACCAGTATAGATGTGCTTTTAACGTGTTAGTGCCCATTGGTAGAATTTCCTACCGCCAAAATTGTTTGTCATTATTGCATCACTTTTTCCTCTATTCACGTGATACATACATACATACATATTGTAGTTGTTAAAGTTCATTGTAATGCAAAAAAAAAAAAATTACAAGGAATGAGAGGAGCTGTGATTTTTTATACTGGCCAGTCACAGTTGTTTTTTGAAACGTTTATATTGCATTAAAAAATAGAAAAAAATATATATTTAACCTATATTGTACGAACATACCATTAAATATGCACTCCGGAAGGTGGAATATTTGATGTAAATATATTGACAGACAAACTTAGATATATTTAACATCCCTGATAAGTTAATTTTAATTCTACGTAGTCCATTTGAAGGAGAGAATGAGATCTGTAACACCTTCGTCGTGGCCAGTGTCGTAACACCGCTTCCCAGAGATTAGCGAAGTTAAACAATCATTAGGTCTGGGTAGTAGTTGGATGGGAGACCATCCACCGCGCCGAGATTATGTAGTAACCCGTGGCTCGAATCCCACGTAAAGCTGTAGGTTCCCTTCGTCAGTATGACCTTAGAATTAGATGGTGCGAAGGAGGTTAAACAACCCTATCAAAACTAACTAACTAACTGACTGACTAATAGAATCTGTAAAGAAGTCCAGATTACTCGGAATTAAAAAAAATATTTACAAATGTTTGAATTTAATCAACTCGGTTTTATATTTTTCCATTTGGACTATCAAAAGAAGCGAAATGTACTCAAGAACGAGTTTCAGGAATTCTCAGATGTTTGCAGTGATACTCGTGAAAATTCATTGCATAGTAAATGTTTTTTTCTTTTTTTTTCTTTCCAAATATGTATAAATTGATAAATACCTTTAGGCTGTATACGGGTAATTTCTTACAGGCGTTGCTTCATTAAAAATGCGCTTAAGGCTCGATAAAGATTACGAAGTATTTGAAATTCAAGTCTACAGATTCTTTATTCATTGACGCGTAAATTATAAATTTATGTATTCACGCTATTTCATCACACGTCATCTAAGACAGATTATGAACGTAGTTCCAAATTATAAATTGCGCGCAGTCGTCTCTGGAATTAAGATTGTTAGTGAGAGTCGACCGAATGTCGAGGCGAACTTTTTTACCTTTATTTTTTTCCTCAGTGTCTTCATCGTTGTCGTAAATTTTTGTGTATTAAATATTTCGTTTACTATTCTAGTTTTTGTCTTTTCGAAAAGTAACGCGTATTTATTGTGCAAATTATTTTAAGCCCATTTTTTTTTCCCAGCATTGTTGGTGAAGACTGAAATTGATGAATTTTGAATTTTAACCCTTTCAACTCGTTAAACAGTTTAAAAAAAATTACATTTATTAAAAGTATTATGATGTCAGGTTTTGGTGTGTGTGTGTGTGTGTGTGTGTGTGTGTGTGTGTGTGTGGTTAAACCGATTAGTGAATAATTTGTTTCGTAGCGAAAAGATTATATCAAATAGTGTTAGTTAAACATTACACAATGTACAGGGTATACACAATGTCTTGTCACCTCAGTAAAATATTAACTGATTTTCGTTTTTCTTTTCAGACCCATTTGAAATATTCGTCGAGTATTGAAAATATTTCAAATATTCGTTGAATATTTTTAATGGTTTTGCCATTACGTGGTCGCTCATGGAGCCAGGCAATATGCGTTGTTCAATGGTATATTTGCTGCTCTCACACATTTCAAATGGGTCTGAAAGAATAATGAAAATCAGTTAGTATTTTACTGGGGTGACGAGACATTGTGGACACCCTGTATGCATTCCTTGCGTCCCAAATAAAGAACTGCTTACAATTACTTTCATATATTATTGGGATCTGCTAATTATTTTTGGGGACTGGGATCAATGCAATCTGGTTATTACAATCGTCTGAAGACGGGTGTTAATTACAGCTGTAATTTCTTTTTGAGAATTATGACCTCTCCTGTGGACTGGATTTGAAGTACCATTACTTAGTACCGAAGTCGAGTCCGCACAATAAATAAATAAATAAATATATATATATATATATATATATATATATATATATATATCTATATCTATATCTTCTACTGATACACTGCGCACCACGTTACCAACCGGGTGTCGAAAAAGTCTCTATCCAATGGAAATCACAATAATTAATTGTATCAGCTTGCTTTGAATCGCATGGGGGACAGTTTGAACACTTGGGGGATGGTCCCATAAATAAATGAACTTTCCATTGGGTAACGGGTCTCAATATATTCCTGTTGAGTAGACACTTTTTGGACACGCTGTATTGTAGTACGTCTTAGATTCACTGAAAAGTGCGTTGAACTGCGTATAGAAAATAGGAAGAATTATAGAATTACATAGAAGAATGCAGATAAGAAAACAAAACCTTTTTTTTTAATTTGTAAAATAAATATTTTTTCGAAGCCACATATATATATATATATATATAAAACGTAGATTCTATATAGATAATAGTATATAATAAGTGTAATCGATTTAACATTTTTTTTAAATGTATTATTTTATTCAGTTTCCCATCGGATTGACGAGTGGGGGTAGATGAGAGGGGGGAGGGATACTGAACTACTTTTTTTTTTTTTTTTTTTAACACAACTTCGCGTTATAACGAAAGCTCGTTGCATATACAAAAAAAATTGCTAGAAGTAAGTCTATGAAGCCTTATTACTTTATTAATACGATATATATATATATAGTATATACAGGGTGTCCGAGAATTATCTGTACAATTTTTGGCTGTTATTAAAAGTCAACCATGAAGTGTAGAAATTCCAGTGTTGTCCCATTTTACAGAGAATCTCATTAAGTTTTTCTGATACCACGTTTTGACAAGTTTTTTAGAAATGTACGTGGGTGGACAGATATTGATGATTTAAAAGCAAGAATCACAGCTGCTATTGAGCGAATTGATGTGGATATGCTGCAGCGTACATGGCAACATTTGGAGTATCGATTGGATGTTTTGCGAATCACTAATGGTGCACATATCGAATGTTTGTAACAACGTTACTTTAATAAAAGAAACTTTTGAAAATACAGATTCTAAATAATCTTGTTTAAGAATTTTACGTGTGTTATCAAGAATTTTATTAAAAGATGAAATTGTACAGATAATGTTCGGACACACTGGAATTTCTAAAAAACTTGTCAAAACTTGGTATCAGAAAAAACTTAATGAGATTCTCTGTAAAATGGGACAACACTGGAGTTTCTACACTTCATGGTTGACTTTTAATAACAGCCAAAAATTGTACAGATAGATATATATATATATATATATATATATATATATTATATAAGGAGCGACATCTTGAGTAATTGAGTTTGGGTTGCACAAAGGAAACTTCGTTCCCGATTCATTAATTAATGAAAGGTGTTCCGTGGAACTTGTTTCTTCGTTACGTGTTCTTCTTCTTGTTGTTTTTGTATTTTAAATGTTCGTAAAAACGATGTATTTGTAATTAACTTTTTTATTTCATATATATATATATATATATATATATATATATATATATATATATATATATATATATATATATAATTTCTCGAGTGTATTACAAAATTACGAAACTAATAATGGTTTATATAAAAAGATAATTACAGTAATTATATATATATATATATATATATATATATATATATATATATATAATATTATATATATATACCTATATATATATATATATGTGTGTGTGTGTGTGTGTAATAACTTTATATTTAATAATTGTTTAGAATTAAACAATTAAATTTACCGTAGTGCAAAGAAGTGGTTTTATATAAAAGTGGAGAATGTTGACATTGGAACAAACTCAATGAAAAAACTGACTTAGTTAAATTAAAAAGTAAGTAACAATGAACTATGACTTGACCTTACTTAACCTGAATCAACACAACAAAAATTACTTCGGATTTGACTCAAAAAGACAAAATCATGACGGTCCATAAAATTATTCGTAACTATACTTCCGTGTTTTGTGTATATATATATATATATATATTATATATATATATATATATATATATATATATATATATATGATGCAACCCACAAGGAAAAAAATTCATTTCATGTTTAAGTGTGAAATTCATCCCATATATATAAAACCTTGTTACCTTGTTGCTATTCCGTGTGCGTTGGTTTCTCTTCACACGAAGGTCAAGCTGGTGGCCCGCCTCTAGGTCTGGCTTGGTGGAGGAGCGAGTTGCTTTCGCGCTCCACCGTACATAGCCAGGTACACCCGGCTCATTTGGTACAGTCTTGAGCCAGACATCCAGTCTTCTCTTGAAGACTTCAACTTTGACCCCCGTTACGTTTCTGAGGTCCTTTGGAAGCTGGTTAAAAAGTCTTGGCCCTGACAACCAAGCTATTTTCCTTCAGTGTTGAGGAGGTCCTCGTCGGGCCTGCAGTTTGGGAACACTATACATTCTGCCTTTCCTATTTTCCAGTATTGTTTGAATGGTAATTGGGTTTAGTTTTAGGTTTGGTACCAGTTTTTCGATCATTTTCCATATGTAGATTATGGTGTACCGCTCTTCTTTCAGGGAGTACAGATTTAGTTTACGTAGTCTTTCCCAGTAGTTGAATTCTTTGTAGCCATCAATCTTGGGTGTGAAATGTGTGTGCGTTTCTTCTAATTTCTTCCTTTTTATATGAGGACGTCAAAACTGAGCAGTATTCAAGTTTTGGTATAATCAGCGTTTTTAGCAGGGGAATCATTACTGTCCTGTCCCTTATTTTGAACGTTCTCAGTACCTGTCCGCGACTCTTTTGCTTTATTTATCGCTATCTGATTTTGTGTTTCGAATTTGGCATCATCGGTCATTATTACTCCCAGATCGATCGCTTTCGTGCTTCTCCGAATTTCCTGTCTATTTGGAGCGTAATATGCAGTCTGTTTAAGTTCCTCTTTCTACCATATCTCAAGAGCTGAAATTTCTCGGCGTTAAATGTCGCGTTGTTTTCTTCTCACCATTTGTATATTTTGTTCGTGTCCTCCGCAAGGCCTCCACTTCATTTACATCGCTGAGTTTTCTGCTCATCTTTGTATCTATCGTCTTCGATACCCCGGCCTAGTGGTTAGGACGCCCATTGCTGATCGGGAATTCGTGAGATCTAGTTTGGGCGAAGACTTTGCGTGTTTTGACCACCCGTGATAGGTCTGGGTTCAGATTCCACGTTAAGGTGTGCGGGTCTAAGGTGGGGCACTAAGCTTGACCTTCGTTAGAATTAACAATTCGAGTGGAAGGTAAACCAAACCGAACCAAGGTGTAAACAGGTTGCCCCATAAGTCCGGTCTTATTTATTTTAAATTAAATTTACAAAAGTAATATATTAGAACTAAAACAAGCGTTCAAATTGAGGTCTTTTTTGGGACTTTTTTTTTGTTGCGGGTAGAATAACACACACTGGCTAATATGGAAGTGAGTTACACTCGTGAGAAAAAGGCCAACTCGCTTCCATATTAGCCACTACGTGTTATTCTACCCACAAAACAAGAAAAGGTCCCAAAACAAGACGTCAATTTGAATATTTGTTTTAGTTCTAATGTATTAATTTGTAAATTTAATTTAAAATAGTTTTTACTATCAGACCGGACTTATGGGATACCCTGTATAGATATGGAAATTGAGTCAATATCTGCATATTATGTAATTTATTTAAACCTTACGAGTGCATCCGTCTGGAAGAAAATGGTAGACAGGCGAGTGACAAATAAAGTAAAATGACGCACTCTCAAAAATAAGGAGTTAAAATGAACTAATTTGGATTGTGGAATAGCTCGGTTTGCAAGGTTTATATTTATATACAGGGTGGGCCGAAAGTCTGGATCCATAGGAAAATATTTATTTTAATACATAAATTACAACAAATGGTAAATACTTAAAATGAATATCAACTTTAACTCGTAAATGCGTATCCGTGATACTGTACAGTGGTTCGTACTCCAGTATAAACAACAAATTATAACAAATGCTCAAATTGGCGACCTCTGACATCGAGACACTTAGGGATGGAATTTATGATTTTTAATAATTCTTCGAATTGACGTTCTCGAGATGCGTGTTTCATTTGATAATCTTCTTGTTGACTTTACTGGACTATTCGTTAAAGTTTCACATACCATTGCAGAGGTATTTTCATCAGTTGCAGTTTTTGGACGACCAGAACGCCGTCGATCATGTACACTTCCTGTTTCTTTGAAACGTTTAAACAACTTGCCAGTCGCATGTGTTACTGGATGCTTATCAGGATGATTTCTATTGAATTCGGTAGCAACTTCTCTGTGTGTAGCGCCCTGTCTTGCTTACATGAGCACAAGTTCTACCCGGTCTTCTGTTGTTAGATTCGAAGCCATTTCTGGGCTGAAATAAAAAAAGTATTGGAGTATTATACTGGAGTACGAACCGCTGTACAGTATCACGGATACGCATTTACGAGTTAAAGTTGATATTCATTTTAAGTATTTACCATTTGTTGTAATTTATGTATTAAAATAAATATTTTCCTATGGATCCAGACTTTCGGCCTACCCTGTATATATATATAATATATATTAGGGTGTTTCATAAATTAAAAGTTTGGAAAAATTTTAATCCACATGGATCCCCTTGTTCCATTTGCTGAGGAGACTGATAAACGAAGTATTAATTCAATAGTTTAAAGTTTACGGGTCCCCAGTTTGATGCTCTAGCAGATCATAAACGGAAAAAATTAAACAAAAATCTGTCAATGAATTTTTATTCAACAAACGAGTACCATTTCACACATTTTCACAAGATACAAAAAACATAACCACTTCTTGCGAATCATTTGTCCATGAAATCCTTCTTGGTTTTATTCGGGTATTTCGCCCTATGCTGCATCACAGTTTTGAGCAAATACTGCTTCTGCTCTTCGTTCTTCGTCAGAGAACAGTTGAACTCTTTGGTGAGCGCGATGGCTCTTTCGGCCCGATCGTTGACGACAGAGATTTGTTAACAGTTGCCGCTGCTTGCTTGAAGCCCTCTACTTCAGTCCACTCGGCAACTGGCTTTTTCAAGAATTCTGTGTCCAAGTCGAATGCATGGAAGAAAGCCATCGTCTTTCCTGTCACGAACTCCGCCAGGTGTTTCGAGGCAAGATTCCTGACGTTCTTCCCTTGGGGTCGCTTGAGTTCCTTTTTCGATGCGGGCTTACCCAAACTGACGACCATCTGAGCCTTTTCTTCATCTGCCACATCTGCGTCGAAGAACGCCATGGCAATAAGAGTCTCAGAGATGTACCATAGGTGTCGAGACATGGCTTCTTGCGCAGCGTTAACACACGAATATCCCGACATGGCAAAGGCTTCCGCGTCACGCAGAAATTCCAGATCAACTGCGGCAGCCTTGCTTGAGGTTGCAGCACGAGTCCAACCTCGGATGTAGACGAGGGACACGAAGAGACCTACGGCTGTCAGAGCTTCCAACTCGTGACTCGACATCTTGAACTGCTTCTTCAGTAGAATTACTTTCAAGGAGTAGATGGCTATCGCCATCCATCGAGCGTGATGGTAAGCGCCAGGGGCTCTGAGAGGGAAATCCACCACTTTTGCTGCAGGCAGGCGAGAAATGAACTACAAAAAGTCGTCAAAGTTGGGGACCTCTAAATGCAGCGCGATCTGGTTCAAACTTGCACAAACGTGTTTTCTTGTTCTTTAGAATACGGAGAAACGTGTGGATTAAAACTCCAAGCTCATTTTTATTTTACCCTATAGGTATGAAACACCCTATATATATATATATATATATATATCTATATATATATTATATATATATATATATATATATATAATATATATACACACACAAACTCAGAATGTGTTTAACATATATATATATATATATATATATATATATATATATATATATATCTATATTATATATATATATATATATATATATATTATATGCAGTTTACAGCACACCCATTATAGAGTTTGTTCGTTTTTTTAAGTGTTCCGTCACCCATAATCAGTCCTCGTGCGATAATAATATCTATTCGCAGTATATATTTAAGATTTTATAGTGATTCGCTTAGCTTGTAGCTTCTCTTGACGGTGTAATGATTGGCAGGCTTTTGTATTCAATTATTATTATTATTATTATTATTTGCATAATGACGTAGGCATTTATTAGGCCGTCGAAAAAACTGGTTATCAGTGCATGAAAATAGTTTTAAGTATTTTGCGAGAAACTTGAATATATAATTTTTTTCTGCATTAACTTGATTATGCTTGACAGGTCACATTTTAAAAATACCTTGGACTTTTTCTAATGACTGCTATAAAAAAAGCGACGATATAGAACGCAAATGTAAATTAAAATGGTTATATATATATATATATATATATATATATATATATATCCACAAGTAAATTGAAAATTGTATACTTTGCGAAGAAGCTATTTTGGACTACCATAGTTAATTTTATCTCGCCCGTTTTCAGAGCGTAGGTCTTTATAGTTAACCCTTTAACGCCGGAGGTCTTTTCCGAGACTGAATAAAATCGTCTGGCGTTAGCCAAAACAAAATCAGTAAAGTGACAATGGGCGCTAAAGGGTTAAGTTTGCGTGAAGTACACGAAAAAAAGAAGAAAAAGTGTAAACTGAAGTGTTTAAATGGAAGATGGGATAGATAGTAATTTAGATGAAGAAAGGAATTCGTCCAAGTACAAATAATGCATCATGAAGAGTGAGAACGTCGATGAGAAAATATGAATGAAATAAAGAATAATGTGGAAAACGTATTAGAGAAGGGAGTGCGGGTGGTAATCTAGAGGGAGGAATACCACAAGTACAAGATAACAGTATCAGTAATGAATGCGTGAGGGTCATTTAAACTCGTTAAATGAGGAGAATGATAAGGAAGCCATGGACATTAAAAAAAAAAAATATTACAATTGTCGACAACATTAACAATACCCCAAGAATTAAACAACCGCGAAATCGAGAGGAAGTTGTGTAAGAACAAAAAAAAAAATGATTATCACGGGACCAATAAACGGACAGAAAAAAAAAGAACGAGCAATGAAATTGGGTCATTTGTTAGTATTATAAAAATGAATCGTGCAAATTTAACTCCACATGCCCTACTCTCCCCCCCCCCCCAAAAAGTTTCAACTCTTAGGACTGGAATTTGCTGATATGGCGCTAACTGCTGTTACTATCATCCTCGTATGTGCACGTACATTCGCCCAGAGAGAATGTCTAAATATGACTCGTCCATTTTTCCACAATGAGAAAAACAAATAGACCGTGAAAAAATATATCTCCAATGCCAAATAAAAGTGGAGAACACACGGGGTCAGTGAAGAACATTTTCTTTATAATGGATTAAAGAATAAGTATCCATCTTAAGAGAAAGGAGGAGAATCCTTAGATTTATTTACCCACTCTTACACTCTTAACGCGTGTTAATAGTGGGTAACCCCACTTGTTAATTCAGCAAATACAGTGGTATCATGTACCACATACTCAGTACTCATAAGTACAATGACCTACCCACTAACACGGACTAAAAAAAAAAAAAAAAAACGCCAGCAAAACTAAATGCAAAAACTGTTAACCCTTTATCTGTATTCTACATGCAAGTATATTACTCGTACATTATAATAAATTAATAATTACAAAATTTATCATTGAAGGAAACATACGCGATAAGCAATTATTATGGAAAAAACTTAGAAGCTTAATTGAGAAATTGATGAAAGGGTTCAAAAGGAGAATTTACTAAACTTAATGATTTTGACAAATAATGATAATAGGTAATGTAACAAACTTTTTTCACCATGTAACCTTAAAAGGTGTTTCGACTCTTGGCCATAGCTGTATTTCAATCGTTTTATGGTTAAAAAAGTTTGTTACATTCCGTATTATCATTATTTGTCAAGGTCATCAAGTTTAGTACATTCTCCTTTTGAACCCTTTCATCAATTTCTCGATTAAGCGTCTAAGTTTAGAACTTGAAAGTTTTTTCTTTTTTGGAATGAGAGAAGTATTAACAGAAATTACTCGTAACAACATTGATACAGTTTGAGTACTGATAATGAATTTCGTATCATTTCTCAATATTTGTGAACTTCCTCAGAAAAATTTGGTGTAATTATTATTATTATTTGCTATATTAGTCTTAATATGTCTTACTTTTTAAATTTTTGTAGTTCCTTGAAGGTAAGTCTATTTAACCTACAAAATGGTATGAAATTTAAGACATCAATGGCGCATCATAACTGAGAAGTAATGCGTAAGTTTCATTTGACTTTGTCAGCCAAATTTAAAAAGTTCTAGTGTGATGCAACTCATTTGGCCAAAGTCCACCCTTAAGCCAAAAGAGTGGCTTCATCTTAAAATCTATATATTTAGTTTTGGTGCCTTGACTCGCGTCACTGTCACAAAGTTTTAAATAACATTAAATTTATATCCATAAGGATTTTTTTTTTCTATAACTTCCGCGTAGACTTTAAAACAAAGGAAACAATTATGGTATAATGTATGTATAGTAGGGCATGGTTAATTAATGATTTTTAGGAAAAAGTGATGAATGATGAAATTGTCTAAGTAATCAATGATTAACCGATTAAAATTATTAAAAATTAGATACTTCTGAAAAGAGTAAGAAAGAGCTTTATTGTTTCTGTTGCCTGAGATAAGACCGAAGAAAATATTTTGCTCAAACATTTAGTTTGCTTTAGCTCAAGAAATTAGGCAATAGGCGGATTAGGCAGTTTATACGCAAAAGGTGTCAAATTCAAATAGATAACATTACAAAATTTAAGGTAAAATGCTGGTGAAATTATGGGAAAATTAATTATTTATTCATAATTTTCTAAAATGTTTTGATTAATTAATGATTAATTCGAAACAATGATTACTGATTAATCAGAACATTGTCCTAATATATAGCTTTAGCCAAAATAATTTCATCACGCGAACTTTTTAAGTTTGGCTGATAAGCCAAATGAGACTCGCATGCTACTTCTGAGCAATGATGTGCCGTTTATGTATTGAATTTCATACTACTTCGTAGTTTAACTTACCTTCAAGAAACTGCAAAAATTGTAAAATTACGACATACTAAAACTATCATTTAAGTAAATTATCAATTACAAGCTGCGTACTTCTAAAGCCTCTCGCGTACCGCCGAAAAACTCCGCTTATCACAAGGGTGGGAATCGCTGCGCTGTTACAAGTGACGTGAAATCCGCAAGTCAGAGAACTCGGGTACCCAATGTCATTGGATACAGAATGTCGGAGAGCATTACAATGTTTGCAGTTTGTACAGCAAGAAAAAGAAATAATGAAAGTTATCTGGAGATCTTCCATAACAGAAAGGCAAACATCATGCTAAAAGTATGAGTTTAGTTTAAGCGGTAATTGAGAATATACGAGTATATACAGGGTGATTACAAATGATCTTCACGATTTTAAACATTTATCATGAAAAACTAACAAAGCTACAGCGAAAAGCAAGATTACAAATAAAGAAAAACTCAAAAGTTTTATTTACAAGCTATTGAAGTTCAACATGAGCTCTTGGTGGCTCCTTTTGAGGTTACGACATTCCTGAATGAGAAATTGCCTGATTGTTGGATCGGGCGTTGGGGCCGGCTCGTTCGCCCGATCTAACCCCCCCTTGACTTCTTCCTCGGGGGGCTATGTCAAAAATGAAGTTTTTGTTCCACCAATGGCAACAACTTTGGAACATTTGAAGAAAAGGATACGCGAGGCTGTTAGAAAAGTTCAGTATGATATGCTACAAATGTATGGAGGGAAACAGAATACCGTTTTGAGTGTCTGCAGAGCCACAAAAGGAGCTCATATTGAATTCAATTAGCGTGTAAATAAACTTTTTGAGTTCTTCTTTATTCGTATGTCAAGCTTTTCGCTGTAGCTTTGTTAGTTTTTTCATAATAAGTGTTTAAAATCGGGAATATCATTTGTAATCCCCGGTATATATATATATATATATATATATATATATTTATATATATATATATATATATATATATATATATTAATTACTGGGGACCGGATATCGCATCAATTTTTAACATCCGCATCCGCACTTCTGACTGCGGATATTACCTCTAATAAATTATGCATTACAACTAAATTAGCTTATAAAGTAGTTTATAAGGCCCAGTCATGCACATTTCATGTAAAAAGTAATTATTAATGAACAACAAACATATAAACATCAAAATATAAATACCTACGTGGTAACACAGAAATTGAATGAAACTTGTTTGATTCAATTTTCCGTGGCTGAAACTCTTGAAAAGTTATTTTTATCATAATGAAAACATTAAGATTAATTTAATTCTTATGCTTGCCTGCCCTAATAGTATATCACGAAATTTGAAAAATTGTCATATATTCATAATTCTATATTATATTGATAGATTAACTAATATCCGCATCCGCGGATTTGAAATTAAGAGCCGCATCCGCAGATGCTGGAAAAACTGACATCCGGTCCACCACTAATATTAATATATATATTAGTGATGTAGCGGATGTCATTTTTTTCACATCCGCGGATGCGGATGTCTACATTTTCGTTATTTTTTAGGATATATTCGCGTGATTTGTTTGTTTAGACGTATAAAGTTATTTATAGAGAGAGCTGTAGCTATAATGTAGTATAATTGATTAATTGTACAATAATTGCTGTACTTTTCTCTGAACATATAAAATAATATCAAGCACAAACTAATATAGAAATCAATTAGTGAATTCGTCTGCAAATAAATTCGTTATATTTTGTTGAGTTTCAGCCCACAATTAGAAACCATAATTGTGTTACCAGGATTCGGACGTGAACCCAACTCAAATGCACCCCACGACCCTCTTCCCCAACCTCCACCCCTTATAGAAAGAGATCTTTAATTAGCTTGATAACTATTTATATTAAGTTTAAAGTTGTTATTACGTATATTTATAATAAGTAATTAAATAAGTAAACTAAGATGTTCATCGTTTAATGTTCAAACTTAATTATAGGAAGGTTATGCTTAAGGAACATTAATTTTTCTGCCTTTTCTGCTGCCAGTCTGTTTCTCTTTTCATCATATATTAATCCAGCACTGCTAAATAATCTCTCGCTTGGTACGTTTGTTTGGAGGACAGGCTAAATGTTTCCTTGCAAGTTTACTCAAGTATGGATATATCTGCGTATTTTTCCACCAACTAATAGGATTGTCACATGCAGCCAGGCGTTTTTCTTGGTGATAGCTCTCGATCATTTTTACTACATCTTTTGACATCGCGTAGGTCTCGTCATTGCTGCTTGACTCAAGAAACTGAGACAGATTCTGTGATAGATTTGCTCGTTGAAGGTGTTGGTTCTGTCACTGAAACTTTTATTCTTTTGGTGGGTGGCGAAGCGACAGATTCAAGAGATTGAAGCTCTTCAACTGCTTTGCCAAGTGATGATTTAACTCGTTCTAATGTACTAGGTGAAAATAACTTAGCTTTGTAACGTGGATCTAAGTTCAAGAAAACTTCATACAAGAACAGCCTCTCGTCTTGTCGCTTGCATCACTTTTGCGCACAATGAACTAGTTCTATTAATATAGTAGAATTTGATAATTTCTGCTTATTAATGACATTTTATCTCAACGGTCCACATCCCGCACGACATCCGCAGTCCAAAGTGCGGGTGCGGATGCGGATGTGACCTACATCACTAATATATATATATATATATATATATACACACATTTAACTGCAATGACCGCGCAGTATATTAACGTATAGAAACGACGTAAGTATAGAGGAGTGTTCTGCACACGAGGAAGAGAAATAACAAACAAATGAAAATAGGCACCCGCCCGGGAATCGAACCCAGGATCTTCCAATTGCCGGGCGGGTGCCTTATTTTTCATTTGTTTGTTATTTCTCTTCCTCGTGTGCAGAACACTCCTCTATACTTACGTCGTTTCTATATATATATATATATATATATATATATATATATATATATATATATATATGCACTAAAATCACAAAATAACACGTGATCTTATTAATAAGCAAACAACCACAGGGAAAAGGAAACACAAAGTCCGAGCGCTTTCGTGATATATTCACATTATCAAGGAGGAACAGAAAATAGCCAATATTTTCTGTTCCTCCTTGATAATGTGAATATATCACGAAAGCGCTCGGACTTTGTGTTTCCTTTTCCCTGTGGTTGTTTGCTTTTATATATATATATATATAATATTAGTTACAGGATCAATGTTTCAGTGTTTTATTATATATTTATTCATTCATTCATTCTTTATTTATGTATTTAAAGCTTTTTCCGATCTGTTCAGCGGAATCGAAATTTCAAATAAGCCGGTGAGATTTGAGAATAAGGAGAGATATGCCTGCAAGCAGTTGGACCACTATATATATATATATATTATATATATATATATATATATATATATATATATATATATATATATATATATATATATATAGGGTGTCCCCATAAGTCCGGCATCATAGGAGAAATTCATATTTTTCTATTTCTACAAAACATAATTCATATTTTTCTTATGCTCGGGATGCCAATTTCCCGTCCACCATTCTCTTCAGTGACGAGGCTGTTTTTTTATGGAAATGGCGAGGTAAATCGACAGAAAACCCGCTACTGGTCTCAAAACAACCCTCACTGGTATACTTCTTCAAAGAAACAAGGTGCATCTCGGGTGATTGTATGGTGTGGCATTTGGAAGGATCGCATCATAGGCCCACTCTTTTTCGATGAACATGTCACTGGAGGCACCTACCTACGTATGCTCAAGGAAGAAGCATTTCCCACTAATTCCCAGTGTCTTGAACGAAGAAGGAAATTTCCCAACATGGTTCCAGCAAGACGGCGCTCCTGCACATTACACCACCCAAGTAATGGAATACCTGCACCAACAATTCGCTGGTCATTGGATAGGACGTCGAGGGCCTGTGGAATGGCCAGCTAGAAGCCCGGATCTCACGCCACTAGATTTTTATCTCTGGGGCCACTTGAAAGCGCTGGTATACGCAGAGAAAATTAGGAGTGTTGAACATTTGCGGCAGCGCATTATTGGGGCATGTAACACCATTACTCCTGACATCATTCACCGTGTGCTTGCTGACTGGGTATCACGTCTGAATTTGTGTATTGAAAACAATGGTGGACATATTGAGCACGTTCTGTAAATAAAAGCTTTTGTTTTGCCTTTTTTATTATTTTTCCTATGATGCCGGACTTGTGGGACACCTATATATATATATAATATATTATATATATATATATTATATATATATATATATATAATATTAATATATATATATATATATATATATATATATATATATATAAAGGGTGTGCCATAAAAAAGGGTACATTTTAAAAAGGCTATAAAATCAACATTTGTCATTTAATTTTAATAAAACTTCTACACAATAAAACATAGTCTACGTATTTATCTATATGCAAACAAGTTTTCAGACTAAAATATTAAATAATTCAAATTCTATCAACATTTAACGAAAGAGTATGATTTTTCTACTTAACATGTAGAAATTATTAAACCTTTTTAATATTTTTTTATAAAATAATTTTTAACGTAAAATTTACCTGAAATTATGAAAAAAATTGTTCGAAATGCTTTCCTTCCATTTCAATAACTTTTTTTATTCTTGGCCGGAATATGAGAGAACTTAGCAGAGCGAGTCTACAGGACTAGGATAAAAGATGTCGCTCATTTACGCGAGATCATCATTCAAAAATGGGAAGAGCTTCCACAGGAACGAGTAAATCGAGCCATAGATGAATTCCGGCCAAGAATAAAAAAAGTTATTGAAATGGAAGGAAAGTATTTCATACAATTTTTTTTAATAATTTCAGGTAAATTTTACGTTAAAAATTATTTTTATAAAAAAATATTAAAAAGGTTTAATAATTTCTGCATGTTAAGTGGAAAAATCGTACTCTTTCGTTAAATGTTGATAGAATTTGAATTATTTGATATTTTAGTCTGAAAACTTGTTTGCATATAGATAAATACGTATGTTTTATTGTGTAGAAGTTTTATTAAAATTAAATGACAAATGTTGATTTTATAGCCTTTTTAAAATGTACCCTTTTTTTATGGCACACCCGTTATATACAAGGTGTCCCAAAAGTCAGTTTACCGAGAAAAATGTTTTCTCCTGATGATTATTCTAAACATTATGACAATTTTTTTACAGCAAAAAGCCAGCATGTCTTCAGGAACTTAAAGACTACATTTGTGAAGAATTCCAGCTCATAAGCAATGATAAGGAACTATGTAAAGCAATTTGCCGGTCAACCGTCGACAGATACAAGATGTGCATCGAACAACATGGACGACATTTTGAACAGTTATTGTAACCAGAACTATTCTCATGTTTTGTAAATATGTTTCAGAATTTTTTTTTTGGTTTTCTTATATTTTGTAAATATATTTATGAAGCAAGTTTTTTCTTTGTAGTAAACTCACCTTAGGAGAACATTTTCTTCGGTAAACTGACTTTTGGAACACTCGGTATATGCAGTGGGATCACTACACACACACACACACACACACACACACACACACACACACACACACACACTTTCAGAAGTCCTGCCCCAAAGGCTAATTTCATGTTGTACATTATGGGGCAAGACTTTTGCGACACCCTGTATATGGTGTTACACTACGATATTAACATCTTAAAATAAGAGAGAGAAAGATAGGAATAAAATAAAGCTTAAGTAAATTAAATACAAACGATTGATTAATTGACCAACTGCAAAATGCCTCCTCAAACATTCCAATTTAATCCAGATACATTTTATCACAGTTTGGAATTGCGTTTTACAGACGTTCAAATTGTGATAAAAATGTATTTGAACTTTAGTTTTAATGTTTGAGGAATTTGTTTGTCAGGGAAATTAATTAAGTCATTTTGAGTTGATTTGTGTGTTAATAAGAGTGATTTTTATTTAAATTTTAGTGTTTATTTTTGGATGTTATTGTATTGTGATATCTAGTTGTGTGGGGGTCTTTTTTCCCCCCCATAAACCAGTTTTAATATCTGGTTTTCCAAATGTCAACTTTAAGTCAAATGAATCTATGTTAAGAAATGTGGTGGTAATGATGGTGCGTCTCTAAAATGGAAGCCTAAAATAAGTTTCTCTTTAAAGTTTTATGTAAATATTTTTTATTTTATTCTTTAGTGTGTATGTCATAATACACACACACACACACACACACACACACACACACACACACACGATAGAAAGAGACTCGAAGGCTAAATGGAAAGGGAAAGGAATGAATTTATCACCCCTTGCGGGACTCCTCGTATATAAATTTACTAATTTAGTATAGAAGGGAATTTTTGCGCGTCTGTCGGTTCGTGAAAAACGTGAATCGACTTCCTGCGGCGTCCTTTGCCTCTTTCTGTCTCTGCGGAGGTGTCTGACGAAGACGTTCCCACGGGCAGGACAAGTGGACCAGAAATGGAAGTCACGCCACTCATCCAAGTCATCCAAGGTCTCTGCCCTCGCTCGTTCTTCCTCTTCTGTCGTCCTCTCTTCCTCGAACTCTTCTTCGTTCTTCTCTGAAGGTCAAGAAGGCGCGAAGAGGTCTTCCTGAGGAAACTTATTTTTCCTGTCGGTACGTAGGAAGAGTGGGAAGGGTTCGAAAACGGAAGAAAGAAAACGGGTATAAGATTCGTGTAATTTGGGCTTCGAATCATCGTTCAATCGCGATCAGAAGATAGTCTGTACTAAACGATCGTTCCTCAACGGGTAAAAATGGCCGAAAGCCCTTTTTTTTTTTTCATTATATATATATATATAATATATATATATATATATATAATAATTTTTTTTTTTTTTTTTTTTTTTTTTTTAAACCCTGTCTTAGACACGCGAAGTGTTCACTGAAAAAGAAATAAATGTTTAGTAAAATGTTTAACGTTTTTAAACGGGGGAAAATCATTGTTCTTATTCGGGAGCGTCTTCCTATCTTCTTCCTTCCTCATCCTCTTTCTTCTACGGAAGGAAACTAAAAGCGAGTTGGTGAATAAATCAGACTAGCTGTGCAGTTGCGACGGGGCCTGGGAATTCTTTTACTCGGCCGGTCTGTGCATGAGCGACTGAATGAGTTAAAGCTGTATTAGGTTCACGAATGTTAATGGAGTTTTTTAATAAATTTATAATTTATGAACTAATTATATATATATATATATATATATATATATATATATATATATATATATATATATATACTGTATATATATATAAAAGTGAGGAGTAGGAAGATTATGTTAATTGCTTCTTATTTCAATTTTTTATTTTATTCGCCTGATACTAATCTTGTTTACATGAATATGGTGGTAATTATTATTTTTTAAAGTAATTAACTATGAATGATATTTATTGCCTGAAAATGTTTTTAAAATACTATTTAGTTATTAGTAATCGTTTCATAATGTTTCATTTAATTCAGTGGAGAGTAATTGCCTGATACTCGCTTCGTGTCATCCTTTATGAAGGTGTTTTACGTGTTACGAGAGTATGTTGGGTCTAATTTAATGGTCGATACACTCTAAAGGTATTTAAACATTTCGTTAAACCTGAATTTGTCTCAATTTTCTAATCATTTCAAATAATTAATTTCTAGGTATTTCACTAATTACTTCACTTATCATTGGAATAAACGTTTCGGTATAAGCATGTGGTTTTACAGCCCGTTAAATGTTTCAGATATTTAGATTTGTCCCAACTTTCTGGACCTTCAGAAAGTTGATTTGTAATCATTTCATACAGGGGCGGACTGGCCCCGGCGGCCCACCGGCCTGGGCCCTTTCCGTTGAGGGCCCTAAATTTGTTCGACGTATTACTATATAAGACCTCACTGGTGTTCACAGGGGTAAAAAAAAGTGCCAACACGGCAACGTACGTTGCCGACAAAACGGCATTAAAAATTTTCCACTTTTTTTAATACTAGTAAAATAATTGATATTTAAATTGTTTACGATTATTAACTTTAGTTTATTCGTTGATAAATTATGTCTGTTTAAATAAATTTGTATTTAAATAAATTTATTATAATATATTTATTTTATTTGTTGAAAATTAATTAAATAAATATGTTAAAAAATCGCAATGTTGCCAAACGCATTTCTCAGATTTCTAGTATAACCAATCAGCACTCTAGGACACTATTTTTGGCGCGAAAAATAAAATTAAGTAAATAAACTAAATATTTTTTAAGCGGTGTTGCATTTGTGCTGGCGCGCCGATTTTTTGCTCTTGGTCTTTATAACGTGAGTAATTTATTGGATTTTTATTTAAGTAATTGTTAATTTTTTATATTTTTAAGCTTTAAACACACAAATATCTTAGGAGCTGAATAAAGGCCAGCAGGGCCCAGCCAGTTCAGCCTAGATCCCAAGAACCTGCATACCGAAACCTACAATCCACATCCCAATAATTTCCTCATATACCTTTTTTCTAAACGCCTTTGAAAGCGTTATTCATTGATATTGTGCGCTATATAAATATCAGGTCATCCCATAAGTAATGTCATTTTTTAGATCGGAATTTGAAGGACAAAAAAAACAACTGAAACTTTTTAATCTAGTATATATTTTCCATCGGAATCAATGACACTATGCCAACGTCCTACAAGCTTTTCAATGCCATGTTTATAAAATTCAGGCGGTTTTGAGGCAAAAAACGTACAAAGACTGGTGTGCAGGTCATCTAAAGAAGTATACTGTTTCTCGTCAGGATAGTTTTGCAGACTCCTGAAGAGATGATAATCTGAAGGCGCAAAGTCTGGAGAATATGGAGGATGTGGAAGTTTTTCCCACCCAAGCTGCTCAATTTTTGCAGAAGTGATCCGAGTGGTATGAGGACGTGCGTTGTCGTGGTGGAACACGATTCCTTTCCGATTAACCAAAGGTCTCTTCTTTTAGTTCAGTGTTCAATCGATCCAGTTGTTGACAGTAGTAGACTTGAGCGGTGATTGTTTGGTTGTGTGGTAAGGTTTCAAAGTGTATTAAACCACCTTTATCCCACCAAACACTAAGCAACACCTTCCGAGGGTGAAGATTTGGTTTTGGTTGTGTGTCGCTGGTTCTCCGGCACAAACCCACTGTCGACGGCGCTTAACATTTTGGTACAGTATCCACTTTTCATCACCAGTCACTAAACGGTGCAAAAACGGATCTTGGAGTTCACGGGAATGAAGAGCTATGCTAATGTTTACCCGCACCCTCAGATTGTCGACCGACAATTCGTGTGGCACCCATTTTCCTAACTTACGTACTTTCCCGAGTTGTTGCAAATGTCGATGGATGGTGGACGGGGATGAATTGAGTTTCTGGGCCAATTCTTCGACAGTTGTTGAACAGTCTTCAAGTGCAGCTAACAGCAGGTCATCATCAAACTCAGCAGGGTGTCCAGAGCGTGCTGCATCTGTCAAACAGCAGTCACCATTCCTAAACTTTTGAAACCATCTTTGACATTTCCTCACATGCAGAATATCGTTGCCATAAACGTCCTGAATGTTTCGTGTTGCTTCAGTAGCACTATTCCCTTTTTTGAACTTGTGGAGCATTATATGCCTGATGTGCTCTTCTGATACCGCCATGTTTATGAGGGGTTCACATGAAGCAAAACACACGTCTTCACTGGTCAAGGTCTGTAAAGTATGTAGCGAAAAACGATAGATCTCTTAGATATAACCTTCCGAAAATTTATGCTTAAACCGAGTAGGACTAGTTTAAACTTAATCTATCGTAAAAAATGACATTACTTATGGAATGACCTGATATATATATTATTATTATCAGAGGCATAACTAAAAGAAGAAAGGCGTGTGGCCTACTGTTGATATGAGCTCCTCTGTAATAGTTTAAGTAAGTGACAGTTTAGTTTGGGATTGAAAAAAGTCTCTACTTCAAGGTTTTCTATGATTTTCATGAGTAACTTTCATATTGTAATGAACAATATATATACCGTAAGATGGGGTAACTGGGCACTACTAGGTTTAAGGTAAATTACTTTATTATTTTTCTATACAGTTTAGGTACCTATACATAGGTAGATACCTACAATTTATGGACAAAATTCGTACTGTTATATAACGAAATTTACCTTAAACTTAGTGGTGCCCAGTTACCCCCTGCAGGTGCCCAGTTACCCCATCTTACGGTGTATATATATATATATATATATATATATATATATATATATATATATAAATGCAAACCTACAAGGAAAAATAAAAATGATTCCTAGGCCTGTCGTGTATTCAGAAGTACACCTCGTCATTCCCTGACTGCATATTAATTAGATTTGATTTTGGTTGAGTTCAAAATTATATTAAAAACTCGCGGGGATTTACAGGTCATGACAAAATTACTAGATTTTTAAAACATCCATAAACACTTTTTTGGGGGCAGAATTTACTGAAGCTTTTTGGGGGCCCTCTCAGTGACACCTGTCCGGTGGAAATTTTTGAGCCAGTCCGTGCCTGATTCCATATATAAATTAGTTTTTTTCTTCTCAGTTGTCATATTTTTGTTGGAACAAATATAAATATTTGAAGCATTTAGCCGGCTGTAAAATCACATGCTAAGCAAAACGTTTAATCCAATGTCCAGCAAAGTAATTATTAGTGAAATATCTAGAAATTAATCCTCTTAAATAATTTGAAAATTGGGACAAATTCAGGTTTAACGAAATGTTTAGATACCTTTAGAATGTAGTTAATGGCACTACGGGCGACACGATTCTACATTTATTCGTATAGGTTCCATCTTTCATGTGACCCTGACCGATAGTACGGAAGCTCAACCATGCAGGATATCATCATCATTCTAATTAGTTCTTATTGTACTCACCATACCTGGCCCGGATAGAGGTTAGATTAAATCCATCGTTGAGCTTGAATGTTCACTTCTTTAAAGAGTCATTGTTTGTGAACTATGCCCTTCTGTTTGCAATGGGTGTAGTAGTATGGGCGCATATATGTGGATTCGTGAGAGAAGGGGGATAGGAAGGGGGAGGGGTAACAAAAAATAACTTTTCATCCCTTTAAACTCCCAAGGGAGCCATTAGTGTTTTTAATCAGTTAATGGCTTTGTAATCCCCAAAAGAAAGACAGAAATATAAAAGTATTTTTACTGAGCTTCTACATTAAGTATAAAAATAAAAATTATTCAAATTTTAGAGGTTAGCTAACACTTCTCGCCGCCGTCAACGTACCTTAGCCGCCCAGACAACGCCCATCTCCCGCCTAACCTTCTCACAACCCCCTCAAAACTTGCAACCATTACCATGACCCCAAAACCACTAAAAACCCACAACTCCACAGCCTACACGACATATATGTTCATTATAATTCATTACATGAAAGAGAATAAAAGATTGAAAAAATACCAACATATTATTTCAGAAAAACTTTAAAGTTTAAAAGCTGATTAAAACAGAATAAAAGATACATTTCGTTTAAAAAAATTATATGTTTGGAAAAAATTAGCTTAAAATACAACTATATATTATTTAGAAAGAAATGACAGAACACAACCTTCCTCACCCGAGTTTACAGCCGGGAAGACAGATTGAGACAAAATTAAAGCCAATAAAGACATGTAAAGCCTGAAAAAGCTGGGCTAAGCAGCAATTTGGCTGGGTAAGCAGTCTACATGGGAATAAAAGTAAAAACAAAACCGCTTTAAACAGATATGTACCGGCTAAGCTGACTAAAATCATCTTCAACGCGGATAAGCGCAAAACCAAGGGCGAATCTTGGTGCTTGTTTGGGATATCATTGAATTGGGGATTCCATGAAAAGGCTTCAGTTTTTGCCTCGTGCAATATCGTTGAATCGTTGACCGGTCAACAGCCTTCTTTCGCCTCTTTAATGTATTTTTTTATAAATTCATTTTCATTCGCGTTTGTGTTATGTAGGAGGCAAAGTTCAAAGTTCGAACATAAATATTTCTGTCGTGCTTGATCCAAAGTGGGCGAGGCCTACGTGAATGAGCGTATATGCATGTATAGGTATGCGAGTACAGTTTGGAGAGTACACGCATACGCGCACACACACCTAGGTGTTTATCAGTCGTCTTGGCTGGTAAATACCTTTTTAAAACTTGTTTAACTAGTATTCCCGTATTTGCTGCTTACCTAACCAAATCAATGGTTAGATCAGCATTTTCAGCCATTTTAGGGCAATCAAACCGGTTTTACGTGGCTTCATTGGCTTTGATTCTCTCTTAATCTCCCTTTCTAACTTCGGTGAGGAGTTTGTGTTCTTTTGTCATTTCTTTGTAAAAATATATTTCTTTTATTTTAAACTCTACTTTGTAAATATAATTTTGGTAATTTTTATATTTTTTCTCTTTTATTCGAAGTTATAATAGAAGCATATATGTCGAGTTGGCTGGATTTTTCAGGAGGTTGTGGGCAAGGTAAAGCGGGACATGGGCTGTCTGGTCGACTGAGGTACCTTGATGGCATTGAGCAGTATTGGGTGGCCTCTGAACTTCATACTTTGTTTATTATATATATATATTTTTTTATTTATTTTATTTTTTTAATAATTTTTAACGTAAAACTACTTTAGATTTTGTCTTTCTTTTGGGGATTAAAAAGCTATTAACAATTTAAAAAACACTAATGTCTCCCTTCGGAGATTAAGGATTAAAAATATTAACAGAGTTAATTTTTTAGTGGTACCCTTTACCCCTCCCCCCTCCTTATCCCACTTAACATATATGCGCCCATCCTACTGGTATTTGGAATGAGGTAAGTGATCTTCCCAACTTCATTACACCATGAAAAGTTTAGAAATGTTTAGTAAAAGCGGGAAAGTTTATTGAAATAATCGTCGTGACATAACGGCTTTGGTTGAGTAAAAGAATGGAGCTATAAAACTCTCCCGAGATAGATACCTTCATTTAAGACGAGTCGGAAACTGTTGGAAATTTTGGCACGTTTCATCAGGGTTTTTTGTTTTATTTGGTCCTTTAATTAACATCATTACTATTACCGAACTCGATGACTAGAAATTTAACTGTATTTAAAACGCGTTTTTCATACGATTTTTCTCGTTAAAACTTTATAAATTTTAACAGTATGTATGTAATGCGATATATATATATATATATATATATATATACACGGTGAACCAAAAGTAGGTGGACAGTTGGTTGAATACGGTTTGTGTTATATTATATTATAACTATGGTGTTCATTATAACTATGGTGTTTGTGTTTTATTATATTAAATATTATAACTAAATTTATTTAAATTTTTATTTTGTATTATAGTATACAAAAAAATTAAATATGTATTCTCAAAATAAACGTTATCATTTACTGTCCACCTACAGGTTCACCCTATATATATATATATATATAAAGAACGACGCTTGTATAGAAGAACGTTCCGCACAAGATGTAGTGGTTAGCATATCTGACCGGCAATCGGAAGATCCCGGGTTCGGCTCCCGGGTGGTTACCTCATTTTTCATTTGTTCGTTCTCCCTCCTCATCTTGTGCGGAACGTTCTTCTATACAAGCGTCGTTCTTTACATTAATTATACTGTATGTTGTTTGCAGTTAATATATATATATATATATATATATATATATATATATAACTGCAATGACCACGCAGTATATAACTGAATAGAAACGACATAAGTATTAAGGAACGTTTCTGCACACGAGGAGAGAGATAACGAATAAATGAAAAATGAGGCGAACCGCCCGGGAATCGAACCAGGGCCTTCCAATTGCCGGTTGGACGCGCTACCATTATGCTACGGACCTCGATTAATCACAAATCGAAATTCTCCCACATAGGGCAGAAACCAATGCCCTGAGAGGGCATTGCAGTTATATGCGCATATTCACGATTTGCGAGGGTGCCCTCTCAGGGCATTGGTTTCTGCCCTATGTGGGAGAATTTCGATTTGTGATTAATCGAGGTCCGTAGCATAATGGTAGCGCGTCCAACCGGCAATTGGAAGGCCCTGGGTTCGATTCCCCGGCGGTTCGCCTCATTTGTCATTTATTCGTTATCTCTCCTCCTCGTGTGCAGAAACGTTCCTTAATACTTATGTCGTTTCTATTCATTTATATACTGCGTGGTCATTGCAGTTATATGCGCATATTCACGATTTGCGAGGGTGCCCTCTCAGGGCATTGGTTTCTGCCCTATGTGGGAGAATTTCGATTTGTGATTAATCGAGGTCCGTAGCATAATGGTAGCGCGTCCAACCAGCAATTGGAAGGCCCTGGGTTCGATTCCCGGGCGGTTCGCCTCATTTTTCATTTATTCGTTATCTCTCCTCCTCGTGTGCAGAAACGTTCCTTAATACTTATGTCGTTTCTATTCATATATATATATATATATATATATATATATATTGATTATTGCTTTATCTGCATTACTGGAATCATATTAGGTTCTTTTTTTATGACACTTCCTTTTAAAATTATGATGAAATGTAATTTCGTTTGATGTTGCAGCGAACCACGTTGAATGGATTACGATAAGAGGGAAAAAAGCTAAACAAGGAAAAAAAATGGCTTTCAAATTACTTTTTCGCTTCTCATTGATGCAAGAAAAAGAAAATAATTGTTTTTATTTAATTTTTACGAAAAGTGGGAAGACATTTTTGAGGCTGAATACGTCCACCTTCCTTCGCTGGCTTCTTCTTCTTCCTTTCTTCCGTCCATTTTAAAACGAACGTGAGCAATTACCCATATCCGGTTTTCGGGGTTCACGCGTGTATGTAAACTTGCGAGATATAAGTTTTGTGTACGTACGCATTGTGCGTCAGCTATATATATATATATATATATGTACGGAATCATTCATTTAAAAAGCCAATTCTTAAAATTGTGTGCACGCACGCACCCGTAAAATCTGTTCTTTGTTGAGTGTTATAGCTACGGTACGAATTGGCCATTAAGACTCGTTGAAGACGCTTATTTATTTGTTTGTAATCGGCACAAGGAAGAGGATTTTTTTTTTTGCGCGCTCGATGTTCCATCATTGCTCGATGAAGTGTATGAGGGGAAAGATAGTGAGGGTTTTAAGGTATTAGAATTAATAATGTTACGCGTCAGGCTATTCAGAGTTAGTGGACTTTAGGTATCATAATTTGCATATCGAAATAATGGGTTTGATTAAAGCAAGATTTCTGTTTACACACACACACACACACACACACTTGTTTTTTAGCTGAAAAAAGTAAATTTCTTATAATACTAACTTTTTGTGTTGCAGACTTATTGTCGGTCAAAGGATGCTGTTATCATGAGAAAAAAGGTGTCGAGATGTGAGTATTGTTGAACATTTTATTCGAAGTTTCGTGTGGAAGAGTATTTCATTGCGATTTTGAGTCACAGTTCGTAACTTAACCGAACTTCATTATTTCAGTCATGGATTGTAATATATATATATATATATATATATATATTACCTCAATGTCTAAAATCAAGCAATTTGTAAATTGACTGAAATTTTAAGCAATTTGTGAATTGATGATACACACAAAATCTAACCTAACCTAATCTAACCTTTCTGGTAATGCTGCATATGCATGCCCACTGGTATTTCCCAATATGCTGCCTAAAAATTCATTAGGTTAGGGTAGGTTTTGTATCATCAATTTGACACATTGCCTAAAATTTCAGTCAATTTTCAAATTGCCAGATTTTAGACATATATATATATATATATATATATATATATATATATATATATATATATATATATATATATATCAGGGTTGGCACCCACAAACCCAACCCAAAACCCACTGGAATTTTCAGTGGGTTTTGGGGTTTTTGGTCTGAGATGTTTATTTTAAAATAATTGAAAATTTTCTGGTTGCTACATTGTTCAATTGTAGCTAATTAGAATGCTTTGATATGTTGATTATTTCAAGTAAGCTGACTTATAAAACAATTCTTAAATTAAGCAATGTGTAAATAAAGATTATGAAAAATTGAAAAGTTATTAAAAATGATTTGCACCCATTGTGAACACTATGGGCAATTATTGGATAATTTGACACATTGCTCCAACCATCTTGAATTAAAGTTACGGTAGAATTGACTAAGTCTTTTTTCATTGAATCCAGTACTTCATCATTCACTTAGATTAACGAGTCATCAGATAATTTTTTCTGCTGGGGGGACGAAAGCCTGGTCTTAAATTTTGGACCCATTTAATAAATTCTTTATTCTCTACAACTACAAATGGAATATTTGCCGAAAAGAAAAATCTGGCCATTTGCAAATCTAGTTGTTCTAACCACATATGGCATTATCTGACCTTGCGTTTTCTTCGCTGGAGTAGAATGAAAAAATGGTATGGAAGATTCAGAAGTGGTTGAAGTGAATGAAGTCTCACTACTGTGAATTGTAGTGTCATCATGAACCAGGCTTTCATAAGATTTGCTCGAAGAGGGTCTACTCTCAAAACTGCCATGTCTATGTGTAGGAGGAGTTGTTGATGTAGCTGTATTTGTGAGCTCATCCGCTTCATCATCACGAGCCTGTACCCATTTTTTATTGCATCGATCGAAGTGATGTTTCACTCGTTCTATTTTTTTCGAAAATACACATCTGCAGTATTTGCACCAAACTCTATTTGGTTGGTCACTCAACATTTCTACTTCATCCCATTCAGCAGCTTTAAGTGTGCCACCAGTATGTGCGGGTCTAACTTTAGGCATTATTAGATAGATATTAATTAACTAAACTGATCTCTGAAAAAAAGATGCGCAAAAATAAGAATAATGTCTACTGTCTAGGCCTGTAAAGAAATTGTAATAAAAATTCAGAAAAACACTACCGTGTTGTGTTGATTCAAAATAGAACAAAAGCCACACTTTATGTTGAATGAAAACATAATACGTTTCGACAGCACACTGCTATCTTCTTCAGTTGAAAGTGACCTTAAAACTGAAACAAAATATATAAATTCTAAAAATCATAGCTATAACTTTAAATTATGAAACCCCAAAAATTTAAAAAACGTACCCCAAAATCCATGTTTTTGGGGTTTTATGAAAACCCCAGGTTTTTTGCCAACCTGGTGTGTGTGTGTGTGTGTATATATATATATATTATATTATATATATATATATATATATATATATATATATATATATATATATATATATATATATATATATATATATTGAATTGAACAACTTTTTTTAAAATTGAAATAAATACATTGGTTTTACAATTTACAATGACATAAATAATTGTGAAGCTCGACTATTTATTTTATTAATTTGGCCATTAAGCTTTAGGCTTCTATATATCATTTATTTGTACACACAATTTTATTTGTGATATTTTGTAATATGCCTTACGAAAGAAGTATTTAAGGCTGAAAACGTAATCCAATCCATACCCCGAAATAAATGGTTCTCTCTTTTATTGATCAGTTCTTTCAATACTGAATTGATTTCAGTGATTATTCATTTTTCATTGCAAGGTTTTATACACGTTATAGGCTCTTTTCGGATTCATGAACATTTTAGTGAAAATGGCCGTGATCGAGAAATTGGGATCCAGCAGGGCTCGATCCAGTATCTCGAGGTATCAGGAGCCAGGAACCGCCTTAACCTAGTGTGCCATTTTCGTACTAACCGAACCCAACGAAATCTTGTAGCGGCTTTTGATTTTCTTAATTCATATTCTTCAACCTTACGTAATTCAAATAAATCCTGTAACGCGGCTTCTTATCAGGGAAGCACGCAGGATGGGTTAGTGGGTTAAAGAGGTGACTTCTGATATACCTCGCGATGCCGCGACTATAAAACTCTACTGGCTCACAAGTTCTTCTTTTCCTATTCTCACTCTGTATATAAAGCGCGTAAGGTTGCTGCACTAAAACATTTATTTACTCGCAAATACCATTAGAAACGTGTCAGAAAAGTAACGCCGGGTCTCTATAAGGTTGGGGTGTTACTTTATTCTCGGTGGGGATCCCATTGTATCGTGCGTGTTTAATTGATTTGAGTGTTTTCGGTCCCTACTTCAGGCGTCTTGCCCACCCCATAGCGAATGGGATATGGTTTATGAGATGTGTGTATGTATCAGGTCATCCCATAAGTAATGTCGTTTTTTTACGATAGATTAGTTTAAACTAGTCCTACTCGGTTTAAGCATAAATTTTCAGAAGGTTATATCTAAGAGGAGATCTATCGTGTTTCGCTACATACTTTACAGACCTTGACCAGTGAAGACGTGCGTTTTGCTTTATGTGAACCCCTCATAAACATGGCGGTATCAGAAGAGCATATCAGGCATATAATGCTTTACGAGTTCAAAAAAGGGAATAGTGCTACTGAAGCAACGCGAAACATTCAGGAAGTTTATGACAACGATACTCTGCATGTGAGGAAATGTCAAAGATGGTTTCAAAAGTTTAGGAATGGTGACTGCTGTTTGACAGATGCAGCACGCTCTGGATGCCCTGCTGAGTTTGATGATGACCCGCTGTTAGCCGCACTTGAAGAAGACTGTTCAACAACTGTCGATGAATTGGCCCAGAAACTCAATTCATCCCCGTCCACCATCCATCGACATTTGCAACAACTCGGGAAAATGCCTAAGTTAGGAAAATGGGTGCCACATGAATTGTCGGTCGACAATCTGAGGGTGCGGGTAAACATTAGCACAGCTCTTCATTCCCGTGGACTGCAAGATCCGTTTTTGCACCGTTTAGTGACTGGTGATGAAAAGTGGATACTGTACCAGAATGCTAAGCGCCGTCGACAGTGAGTTTGTGCTGGAGAACCAGCGACACCACAGCCAAAACCAAATTTTCACCCTCGGAAGGTGTTGCTTAGTGCTTGGTGGGATAAAGGTGGTGTCATTGATTCCGGTGGAAAATATATACTAGATTAAAAAGTTTCAGTTGAGTTTTTTTGTCCTTCAAATTCCGATTTTAAAAACGACATTACTTATGGGATGACCTGATAATGTATGCTCTGTTTAAGAGCAAATTCGGAATCATCTTTTACGATGTAGGCTCGTGAAGTCGGAATGAGAAGACGTTGAACAAGGTTGTTTTCCGACTCTTCATTCGGTATCGTCCGTTAAAGATCCCGTGATGGATTTCCTCGTCAGTATCGCCTAACGGAGGGAAACTACGAGACTGATTGGCGTTTACTGTTCCTCGCTACGCTCAGCTTTCTACTTAATTACACCCGTTATACTCGCTGCCGCGGAGACGCGCGAGATATATTTCACGGATTGGTTAGCTAACTCTATCACGCGAGTGGTCGTGTAATGGAACGCCGCTGGAATTCTTCTTTCATTGGTCATTAATTGTTGCTGCAGCGTTATTAGTCTAATAAAGGTTTATATAGATGAAGAGATTAATAGCTTTTCCGTCACGGAAGTAGCTACGTATAATTACTCAAATTTTTTTCACTCGTATTTAATTGTATGTAATTTTTTTGTATGTGGTACGTATATAGGCAGTATTTTTATAGAATGGTACTTATATATATATATATAATATATATATATAATATATATATATATATATATATATATATATATATGATGGCACGCGTTGTATTTTGGTAGGCAGCCGCCATCATGCAAGTGGCGCGTGCCATTTCATGTATAAAGTTTCCCCCGTGCGTTGTATAATATTTTTGAGTATTTATTTAAGTATTGAGAGCTTCTCTTTATAAACACAGGCGCGCAAACACGAAACCCGTATTTTACCGTATATACTCTTCTATATTGGAGTTTTTTTAAGTGGTCTGTATACAAAAAATGGAAAACGGTCGCCATGCATGCACGCTTCTTTGCAATGTATGAGAGTTTGAGTTACGGACTGCCCGTTTTTAATGCTATTTATGGGTATTTTATTTTTATTTTTTAAATACGTTTGTTTTTACAGCGAAATTATATATATATATATATATATATATATATATATATATGAACAGTATAAAGTTTCGGGAAAAAGTTTGCCTAGAAACGAAATTTTTAAAAGCATAAATAATTACTAAATGATATTGATTGGTTTTCTTTTCCGAATATTTATTACTCGGCCAAAAAAAAAAAATGGAGAAAAATAGAGTATTTAGCAATTGGTATTTTTTTTTTCAAACAATTTGTTTGCGAGTAAACGTTTTCGAGAAACTATATACGCTACATGATAAAGTATATACGAGTATATAATGTACTTTTATGTCGGTATTTTATTTTAGATATAAAACCGACCATTATATTTTCAAACTTCGTTTTCGTAATCTTTATGCATTTATTAATGTAAACTGTTAGTAATGGTTTTTAGTTGGTTTGTATTTTTTTAAGAAAACTTCCATCTGAAACAATAATACAGAGTTTTTCTTTGGCGTCCGCCAATCACACTCCAGTAAGCGTGCCACAAATATTGGATTTTGAAACTCGCAACGATATTTCCCTAGATTTTATCGGGTTCTTACTTATTTACTTTGCGTGAGTTCGACCTGCGGTCGGACCCCTCTGCAGCATCACGCCTCATTTTCGGGATTTCGTGAAGGAGGGAATTGCTGTCTGATCTCCCGCCCTCGTAGCCGGCCACGCATGGCTGGTCAGGGACTTTGCATAGGAATCTGTCCAGCTGGTTCTTGAAGTTATTCAGGTCGGTGTGCTGGATATGAACCTTACCTCATGAACCTTATGTTGTTTCGTGCGTTGGTCTCTCTTCACACGGAGGTCAAGCTGGTGGCCCCGCCTCTAGATTATATATATATATATTATATATATATATATATATATCAGTGGTGTGCAGTCAGGGTAAGCAGGGCATGCGCCGCCTACCCAGTTAAAAGTCAAATTACAAAAGTCAGTATATCACTACAGTAATTGAAAACTAATATAAAGTTATGATGTTTGTATAATATAACCTGTGGACACACCCACCGCACGCTATATATATATATATATATATATATATGGGAATGAACTCAGAATGGTCCCCTGAGGTTTTTATGATACACACCACCGTGCATGGAACAAGGAACTCTTCTGGGATAATTAAATCCACTATAGTCCGAATAAGTAATGGTAAATGGCAAATACCATAGTTTTCTTTTTCATGATGCTAGCCCGACGTGGGCAACGGGTCACTCGCAAAGAGGTCCCATAAATATAGCTTTAAACCCTAGATCCATGTCCCAAAGCTGGATCCTGTCTGCTTTGCAGATAGCTGGTGAGGGAAGCTATATTTATGGGACCTCTTTGCGAGTGACCCGTTGCCCTGCCCACGTCGTGCTAGCATCATGAAAA
Organism: Bathynomus jamesi; assembly: GCA_023014485.1. Classification (NCBI taxonomy): domain Eukaryota; kingdom Metazoa; phylum Arthropoda; class Malacostraca; order Isopoda; family Cirolanidae; genus Bathynomus; species Bathynomus jamesi. The sequence continues at coordinate 482,599 of JAJOZX010002655.1, read as the reverse complement.
AGAAAAACTATGGTATTTGCCATTTACCATTTACCATTACTTATTCGGACTATAGTGGATTTAATTATCCCAGAAGAGTTCCTTGTCCATGCACGGTCTGTGTGTATCATATATATACTGTATGGTGTAAATGCTTATTTTTTAAAATTTAGAATAGTGTTGCGGGAGTAAATATTTTCGGTATACAGTATTTAATACATAATGATGATTGGGGGTGGGGGGGGGTGGGGGGATTCATATTTTTTAAAATATACAATTATTTAATTTTTTTAATTGAATTATAACCTTCGTTTACTTTGGTTTTTGCTTCCGGCTGAATTGTTCATTCCGACGAAGGTCAAGCTTGTCACTCCACCGTAGACCTAAAATTTAACGTGGAATCCGAACCACGCCCCATCAGCAGCCCAGCCTCTTAACCACTAGGCTATCCAGGGTACCTATTTATCTACCTACCAATTTTTTTTATTATGTGGAAGGGTGAACAGCTGTGTTTTGCTGCGCGCCGCTCGTCGTCACCGGGTCTCGATCCTGGGGCCTATGAATTTGTAGTCAGCCACGCTAACTACTAGACCAGTATATATATATAATATATATATATATATATATATATATATATATATATATATATATATATATATTAAAGTAGCTATTGGGATTACCTTTGTGTTGTAGCAATGAAAGAACAGCTTCTGCAGCTGAGGAAATCAACACATGTCACAAATGATAAAAAGTAGTCGACATGTTTTATTAATTGATAAAGAAATACTTTAATGTTTTTTATCGGATGATATAAAATTAAAAACAAACTTTTTGCTGATAGCCGTATTCAACGCGTGGAACTACTTCATATTTTTCTCAGGCGTGCCTTAAACGACACTTTCGGGTATGATGTATGTAATGGTTTCGAAGAGCCTCTCGTTTTTGTGAGTATGGAAAGAAAGATCAACTTTTATGCCCAAGAATTAGGTCTTACTTGATTTGGGTATATGAATTTGATTGAGATCAGAGATTATATATATATATATATATATATATATATATATATATATATATATATATATAATATATATACACACACCTTTGGTTAGCTTCCGCCCGAACTGTTCATTCTGATGAAGGTCAAGCTTTTCACTCCACCTTAGACCTACAGTTTAACGTGGAATCCGAACCACGCCCCATCAGCAGCCCAGCGTCTTAACCACTAGGCCACCTAGGGTACCCATTTATCTACCAACCACTTTCTTATTGTGTGGAAGGATGAACAGCTGGGTTTTGCTGCGCGCCGGCTGCCGTCGGGTCTCGAACCCGGGGCCGATGGATTCGTAGTCAGCGACGCTAACCACTACACCACCGAGGCGCATATATATATATATATATATATATATATATATATATATATATATATATATATATATATATATATATATTTTGGCCTTTTTAAGGCTCACGTAAATTCTTTGTGGGAGATAACGTTTATGAGCGTCTTTTCCCTGTATGTTTTCTTGCTTGGTGGCAACAGGGCAAAGACGAGAGATACGCGTACATGTATTGAGTTCACGATAGGTCTTTTAAGAGGAATGCATTTATCGTACCCGTTGGCGACACGAACTCGACCGAAACGAAAGTTATCTATGGAGTGAAGTTGTAATTAAATATAGATACGTATTAGATACAGTAAAAAAAAAAAAAAAAAAAAAAATATATATATATATACAGTTTATACACGGGTGGTGCAAAAGTCGCGCATCATAGGAATTTAAATTCTGTACCGATTCATCGATTTGTTGTACCTGGTATTCCATACATTAAGACCAAGCTCACCCTCTCGTCTATTGATAATTTCGCAGCCACCTACCTAAAAGAAAAAAATAATATAGTCAACACTGAAAATTCCTATGAGGCGCGACTTTTGTGCCACCCGTGTAAATATATATATATATAATATACAGGGTGGGCCGAAAGTCTGGATCTATAGGAAAATATTTATTTTAATACATAAATTACAACAAATGGTAAATACTTAAAATGAATATCAACTTTAACTCGTAAATGCGTATCCGTGATACTGTACAGTAGTTCGTACTCCAGTATAAATACTCCAATACTTTTTTATTTCAGCCCAGAAATGGCTTCGAATCTAACAACAGAAGACCGGGTAGAACTTGTGCTCATGTACGCAAGACAGGGCGCTACACACAGAGAAGTTGCTACCGAATTCAATAGAAATCATCCTGATAAGCATCCAGTAACACATGCGACTGTTGGCAAGTTGTTTAAACGTTTCAAAGAAACAGGAAGTGTACATGATCGACGGCGTTCTGGTCGTCCAAAAACTGCAACTGATGAAAATACCTCTGCAATGGTATGTGAAACTTTAACGAATAGTCCAGTAAAGTCAAGAAGAAGATTATTTTATCAAATGAAACACGCATCTCGAGAACGTCAATTCGACGAATTATTAAAAATCATAAATTCCATCCCTAAGTGTCTCGATGTCAGAGGCCGCCAATTTGAGCATTTGTTATAATTTGTTGTTTATACTGGAGTACGAACCACTGTACAGTATCACTGATACGCATTTACGAGTTAAAGTTGATATTCATTTTAAGTATTTACCATTTGTTGTAATTTATGTATTAAAATAAATATTTTCCTATGGATCCAGACTTTCGGCCCACCCTGTATATATATAATTTTATCGGTTGAATTTTTCCCTTATGAAGGATGCTTGGGAGATTGTTTTATTTATTTCCATTTGACCAATATCGCTTCCATCCCATAGTTTATAAGGACGCGGTTAATGGGATACGAAATCGTGGTCGATCGCTCGGCGAATTTACAAAATTCCACAGTTATTGTTTTGGTTCATATTTTTAATTTTACAGTATTCTTTCCTTTTATATTTTTTTTTATCGTGTTAACATCAATTGTATGGCATGTTAAACGTTTTTATCACATGCCCAAGTGGTTGGTCTAAATTAGGCATATTATATATATATATCGTATTAGATCCATTGTGTCACCGTCCCCCTTCCCCCCCCGTTTGGCTACCTTACAAAACAGCAATATTTTTACATTTTCAGTTGTGGATGGTGACAATTAACCTAGAGTAAATGAGGAGTCCCGCGTCTTAGGTATCTAAGCGCCAAAATTAAAATTCGTCAGAAATCGCCTCCAAAGTTCAGCAATATTCTGGCAATAGTATCTCTATTATTAATTGAGCTAGAACGTTCATTTTTGGCTAAATTAGAGTTCTAAGTATGCTAATGAAGATGTTGATGAGTTTTTGGAATAGATTTTCATATTTTATATATTTTTTTAATTTTCTTATTATGCCGAACTTTGGGTGAACTTTTGGCTGGCGATGGAGGTGAAAAAAGTAGTTCGCTTCATAAGGTTTTCAACCATACTTCTAGTGTTGTAAGGTTATTGTAACCCAAACCACGCGATAGAGGAAGGGTGAAAATAGTGATATCCAACAAAAAACACGTTTTCGCCTGTAGTGGCGCTTAGGTACCTTAAGACGCGCGACCCCTCAAATAACCTAATTGATTTAACCTAACCTAAAATAGCGTAACTTAACCTAACCTAATAGCGTAACCTAACCTTCATTATATCCCCCTTTTTAAATGATATTTAATGATTTCCTTTAAAAAAAAGACTACGGCAACACTGCTAATGTCGCGGTGGGCTCTGTGTGTATCGTAAAGAACCCCAAAACACGCACCACAATGCTGGACACGCGCTATCCCTCTTAATATATTTTTTAATGCGAACACGTTGTTTGATATTTTAATTGCGGTGTTACCCATAACAGAATTCACGATACAATTATTAAATTTACCGCGGCACTGGCACCCGACCTCCAGTCACTAACGACTAAATAATACGTTTGATCCTTTGGGGGACTCTTACGTAAATACATTGACTAAAATTCACTAGAAATAAAGTTTCTTTAAAGGGTTCAAGAATTCGAACGTTCATTAAAGAACGTAATAATTGCCTTAATCTTAATCTTACCAGGGAATTGCCCATTTTGATAAAGGATTGTATGAATTTTTTTTTTAAACGAATCAGTTACTCGAAATAGAAAAGGAAGTGAAGTCTGTTCATAATTCGGTATAAGACCTTGTTGCTATATTAATATTATTTCATTAGTGACTGCATTGTGTAAATGAGGAGTTTGAATAGTGTGTTTCACTCGCCATTTGTTGCCGTTTGCGAAGGCCGAATTTCCAGAAGTTGTAATCAAACTTAATTCATGGTCGTCCATAGTCGTTTTATTTGCGGTAAATTCAATTTACTGTATCATAATACGAGGTACTTTAAAACATGTTAACACTCGTATGGCGCTAATATGTCATTGCGTAACATTTATAGTTTGTGGGGTATTTTTTTATGTATTTGTGTGTTTATTTGCTTGTTTTTAATAATAACTTTTTTTTCAGGGTTTACAGTAGAGCAACGTAGATTTTTGCTTTGCTTTTACGTAAACCTCGTAGCCATTTCCATCGAATAGGGTTCACTCATTAATCACTCGCGCAGCCCCCCCCCCCCCCCCCCCACACAAAAGACATTATTATTAAAAAACAAGCAAATACTCTCATAAACAAAAAAATATCACAAACTATAAGTGGTAAGCAATGACAGCGCCATACAAGTGGTAAAATTTTTTTGAAGCACCCTGTCAGCTAGACTGAAAGAAATCAATAAATAAACTTTTTGTTTAAAGTTTCAGAACTTAAATGTTATCATAACCAATGTTCCCTCTAATTTTTTTAGTCCGTGTGCGCAAGAAATTTTCGTTGTGCATACATTTAGATTCATGGTGAAAAATTGTGCAAACTTTTCTGAGCGCTATTATCTTCAAAATGAAATATATATAAATATTAAATACTTAAAAATATTATTTCCATAAGGTAATAGCTTGATCATTACGGTACTATTAAATGGATATTAAAAAACTGTTTACAATATTATATATTCTTAAAAAAGAAAACATTTTATCCATTCTAAAAATATGAATAAAACAAAACGTAGTAAAATAAAATTCAACAAAAAATAAAATAAAAATAACTAAATGAAAATGACTATTTTAGTTATCATTTCTCAAAACAATTTTTAGCATTTAGCAATTTAAAATAGACTATCAAGATTAATACATAATTTCATCCATTCACAAAATAGAATTATGAGATAATTACTATTCGTTTTTATGCAAAAATAAGAAAGAGAAGGTTTATATTCAATGCGTTAATGTATAAAAGAAAAAATGCAATACATAGAGTAAAAAAAATCCATATTGCTTAATTGCGCGGACGTCAGCGAAGTCGGGCGGAAGGGGTTAATACTTAAAAGAACGACTATAGAGTATGTTGATGCAAATGGACCTTGTGTGACGGTATACTTTTTAAATTACTTCATTTACTGTCGTGACTCATGATACGCTTGAGCCTGTGCGCATTTTATTTTGCTGTGTGCGCGGGTTTCACAACGCGTGTGCGCGCGCACACGCGCACACCTTAGAGGGAACACTGAATTCATAACTAGTTCAAATATCCACTTTTCCTATTCATCCATTTATGTACAGGTTCGGAAAGAAACTTCGGCAAGAAACCTAAAATTTATTAAAAAAACGTGAAAAATTACTAATCAGTAATTTTTATTATTTTTTTTAATTAATATCACAAAAAAATATCCAAACCAAAAACGAATATTTACCAGTTAATTTTTTTTGTTTTCTCAAAATTTTAGGTTTGTAGGCGATTTTGTTTTCCGAATCTGTACCACCAAATTTTTCAAAAGTCTTTTAGATTTTATGTTTTATATAAATCAATGCATTTGATGTCTATTCGTCGATAAAAGGTTTCGAAAATAACACGCACCCACCGATGCGCTCTCTTAAACTCGCCAACCTTTTCTCTTTGGACGATATTTCGTCTGTTTATTTTTAACCTTAACTTTTTTTTTTTTTTTTTACTTTATAGATTTTCTTCTCATTCATTTCCTTCATAATTTTTTCGTGCCTTTATTTTATTATTGTTATGAGGAATTAAGGTTTGTTTGACAACCGACTCTTAATGGACGAGCTTCATTCACTCCGTTTAACGTATAATAGAAGTTTCGCGGAAGAAATTTTTATCTTTGAAGGTCAGATAGATATTCATACACGCGTCTTAATTCACCGCGTTCGGTTTTAATTTTATTCCCGCGGAGTATATTTCTGTTCTTCGATTCGTATATATGTACGTATTTTATACGCATTAAGCAAATTAATTATATATAATGTCGTACGTTTTGTTAAAATGTTTTAGCCGTAAAACGTAGTTTAAAAAATGATAAAACTAACGGGTTTCGGAGGTTAAACTTGCCTCACTAATCTTCTTTATACGTACTCGTCATTGATCCTCCTTCGTAGACTCTATAGATCTGTCTTTTATGTTTTGTTTATATGGGGTTTTGAGCAATGTCACCCATCATGTATACGTCTTTGTATGACGAGTTTCACAGATTTTAGGTAGTAGTAGTAGTAGTAGTAGTATGGTCCGAAAATGGGTAGGCTCGAAGTGAGAATTATAAATTTGCGAAAAACAGTTTCTTGATTTGGGAAAGAGTGAAAAGGAAACCGTGAAACGCAGTTGCGGCTGGAGTTACATTTTATACGAGACCCTCCTAGGAAGAAGTGGCTAAGCGACAAAAGTAAAAAAAAAAATGCCAGAAAACGCAGTTAAACGTTGTACCAATTTGAAAGTAACGTAACTTTTGAATCTTTGAAAATATATCGTCGAAATACCTTCAAAAGTTACGTCACTTTCAAATTTGGTACAACTTGAACTGCGTATTCTGGCATTTTTTACTTTTGTCGCTTAGCCATTAATTCCTAGGAGAGCCTCGTATGAAAAGTCAAAGTTAGAGTGGGAAATCGTACCGTAGGAGTGAATCGATTTAAGAATTTCCTCCTCCTGAAATTTTCAATCGCGTAGTGTGGAAAGAGATCATACGACGAAGAGAGAGCATGGGGAACCCTTAATTTAATAGAGAACAAATATGGCGATGTGTTGCGTGGGTTAAGTTGAGAAGGAAGTACGCATTTTACATCTTTTGTTTTATTGTAACTAATAATTTCGTCCTGTTTTGGGGGGTTTCGTCGTGGCTAGTGACGTAACGCCGCTTCCCGTCGTCGAATGGCAGTTGGATGGGGAACCTTCCCCTACGTCCACATTATGTAACGACCCGTGGTTCGGATCTCACGGAAAGCTGCAGGTCCCCTTCGCCATATGACCTTAAGTGTTTCGAAGGAGTTTAAACAACCCCATCAACCTTTCGCAAAAATATTTACAGATTAAACTGTGTGTGTGTGTATATAAAATCTTCATTAACCTAGGTTTTGCTTCCGCCCGAATTGTTCATTCCGACAGAGGTCAAGCTTGTTGCTTCACCTTAGACCTACAATTTAACGTGGAATCCGAACCACGACCCATCACGGGTGGTCAGAAATTACAAAGTCCTCGCCCGAACTCGATCTCATGACCTCCGGTTAGCGTATATATATATATATATATATATATATATATATATATATATATATATATATATATATATATATGGGCATATATATATATATATATATATATATATATATATATATATATGGGCAAAGTCAAGCGGTAACGGAGACAGCAGAGCAGAACAGCCTTATTTTACCGTCTTTTACCTTACCGTCTTATTTTATTCTTAATACTGTACCATATTTTAATAAACACAAAAACTGTGGTTGTGCACAAAATACATTATTGGCAGCAGCACAATGAAGCCTGCTGTTCCATTACCGTTGACTTCGCCCATATATATATATATATATATATATATATATATATATATATATATATATATGCGCATAAGGTGTATTTAATTGAAACAAGGATGCATTTAATATACGAGTAATTTCACAAAGAAGTAAATTAAGATTGCGTTTATCTTTAATTATTTTTGAATTTCCAAAATTAGTACGTAAAAAAATATTTGCTACTCGTTTTGTAATACGTGATGATGATAATAAGCGTGCAGTCGACCGCGTTTCCACGCTTGTTACAGTTGGTGGAAACACGATTCAAGTCGAACATGAATCAGACGCGGGCCGCGGACCGCCCCTCTCTGCAGTGTTCCAAAGGGCAGGACACATAGGAACAATATATATATATATATATATATAATATATATATATATATATATATATATATATATAGCGGAGGCCTTTTCCTCATAAGTGTAACTCACTTCCATACTAGCCAATGCGTGTTATTCTACCCGCAACAAAAGAAAGGTCCCCAAACAGACATCAATTTGAACATTTATTTTAGTTCTTGTGTATTACTTTTGCAAATTTAATATTAAATAAATTTTCCTACGAGACCAAACTTATGGGACACCCTATATATATATATATATATATATATATATATGAAAAATTATTTCACGAAAGTGACACGTGAAAAGTATTCATCATATATATATATATATATATATACTTCCGAATTTAACGAAAATTTTACTTTAATGAGTATATTATATTGAGTGAGAGAAAAGCATTTTTAGATGTGTTTTTATACATAAATATTATGTTACAAATCAAAATTGTGCGAAACAAGAGTATTATAATCAATAGTTTGCATATTCGCTCCTCGCTTTAATAATGTCAGAATATCTGTTTGGCACCGAAGACGCGTATTTTTCTAAATAACCTTTTAGGAATTTGACTAAGAATCCTTTATAGAGAACTCCGTAATGATTCGGTTTTTTTTTTTCCTTAACTCTATTTGTTTTTAGATGTTTTTCTTTTTTTTTGTTTTCGGTGGGATTAACGTGGAAGACTCGAAGTGGCCCACCACCATGTATGTCTCTCTCCAGAAATCTTTATTTTTTTTCGCCAGTTCTCGTTTATTTTGGTTGTTTTTGGGTCATTATTACGCGTAAGTTCGAAGTTTTGTCAAATTAGGTCCTTTTTTCATTATTTCATCAATTTTCACAATCGCTTACTCTCTTTATAGATGATTATTGATCAACCTCCACGTTTGAGGTTGTTTCCTCATTAATAATAATTGAAAACGTGGAAACATTCAGAAGGCTGAAGCATATTTATAAAATAATCATATAAAAAATGTATAAAACACCGCTTCAGCTAATTAAATAATGTAAGTAATTTTAAAAAAGTATATACACGTTTTTTTAATAATAATAAATTGTACTTCATAAAAATTCGAAATTTCTTCTCAATTTGTCTTCATTACAAGTACTAAAATTATTTTAAAATTTCCATACAATTTAAAGGTGGTATTGAGTTGTAACGTACGTTTCCATGGGAACCACACGCACAAAAAGAAGACGCGTTCCATTGTTGCAGTTTTTTGAACGATGATTCTTTCAAATACTGTACATTCATTTGATGTAATTTTATACGTGGTGGTTAAGACACATTTACAAATGGCTTATCTCAATTTCAGCAGGTAAAGATTTCTGACGTATTGAAGTTTTATATATACTGTATATATATATATATACAGTATATACTGTATATATACTTTTGTTACTTTTGTTGAGTTTGAACGACGGTTCAGGATCGACCTGCGGTCGACTCCTCTGCAGCATCTCGCCTCATTTGCGGGACTTGGTGAAGGAGGGAATTGCTCTCTGATCGCCTCCTGCCCTCGTAGCCAGCCACGCATGGCTGGTCAGGGACTTTGCACAAGAATCTGTCCAGCTGGTTCTTGAAGTAATTCAGGTCGGTGTGCTGGAGATTCCTCACTTCTTTTGGAAGGACATTGAAAAGATTTGGGCCCCGTATTCTGAGGGTATTTTCCATCCTCGTTTTCATGGCTCCTTGTCCCACCGCAGCTGGGACCGTACAAAATCTGCCTCTTCTCTCATTCCAGTTTGTTTCTATTTCATTTCTGAGGTTAGGGACAGAGCCCTCAAATATTTTCCATATGTATATTATTGTGTACCGCTCGCGCCTTCTTTCAAGAGAGTAGAGTTCCAGGGATTGTAGTCGAGACCAGTAGTCTTCACCTTCCGTTTCCTCTATCTTAGACGTAAAAGTCCTTTGTATAGCTTCAATGCTCGCAATGTCTCTTTTTCTGTGTGGGCTTGTGAGTACTGAGCAATACTCAATTATTGGTAGGACTAGACTCTTCCATAATTTGAGCATGATGTTTGCTTTTCTGCTGCGGAAGCTCCTCCAGATGATTCCCATTATTTTTCTAGCCGTTGTGATTTTGATTTTATAGTGCTCTCTGAATTCTGCATCCGACGACATTATTACTCCAAGATCCCTGACTTGTGGATTTGGTGTTATCTGTTTGGCTTGCAGAGTTTTGTACCCTTTTTTCTGTAGCTCCTTGTTATTACCACATCTTAGAAGTTGGAATTTTTCTTCGTTGAACTTCATATTGTTGTCTTCTGCCCACTGAAATAATGTTTCAATGTCGTTTTGTAATTTTCTTAAGTCATCTTCGCTCAATATTTCCTTACATATCTTTGTGTCATCTGCGAAGCATGATACAATACTGTCCTTAATATCTGCATCAATATCTGCAATCATTATTATGAACAGCAAGGGAGCTAATACTGTCCCTTGTGGGACAGAGCTCACGACTTCCGAGACTTCCGATTTAACTCCGTTTACCACCACTCTTTGCGTTCTTTGCGTCAAGAAATTAAATATCCACCTTCCTAGCTTTCCAGTAATTCCTGTATCCTTAAGTTTGTGTGCTATGATTCCATGGTCACATTTATCGAAGGCTTTAGCAAAGTCAGTATATATTACATCAATGTTTTGTCCTCGACACAATGTTCCTAATATTTTCTCCTGGTGGTCTAGTAGCTGTGACAGGCATGATCTACCCGTCCTGAAGCCATGTTGATTTGGTTTGTATAAGTTTTTCTTGTAGGTAGTAGGTAGTTTTGCCTCTAATTTTGCGTTCAAAACACTTTATAAGGTGTGAAGTGAGAGCCACTGGCCGATAATTTTTGGGCATTGCTCTGTTACCACCTTTAAATAGGGGGGCAATGTTCGCGTTCTTTAAGGGGAGTGGAATTTGTCCTGTGTCGAGTGATTTCCTCCATACTAAGTATAGCGGTTTTGCAATACTCTCTTTGCATTTCTTCAGAAATGTGGCACTCCATGTGTCTGGCCCTGGCGCTGAATTGTCTCGCATCTGTGATAAGGCCGTAATTACATCTCCTTCCGTGAACTCGAAGTCCATTAATAGGTTTGTGCCGGGATTTGTTCTTGGTTGATCTGTATCAATGTCGAAAAACTCGTCTGGGTGTTCCACTTCTATCTCGGACTTAGGGGTGCTAAACACAGATTTAAATTGTTCCCTAAGCAATTCACTTATTTCTTTCGGGTCATTTGTGTATTCGGCCTCCCCGTCTATCAACGGTCCAATACTCTCCTTACACTGCATTTTCCTTTTCGCAAAAGTGTAGAAGTATTTTGGATTATTTTTTATGTTTTCTGCTACCTTGTTTTCCTCCTAGTTTGTCTTATGTATGAATGTTTGCTTTAGGTCCATTTCTATTTCGCCAAGTTTCCTCTCTAGTTTGAGTCTCTTTGCATCAGTTCTGCATCTGTGGAGATGTTTTACGGTTTGTCTTCGCTGCCTGAATAGAGTCCTGATTTTCCTCTCGAGCTTGCTACGTTTTCTTTCCTGTCTCTGGAATATGTTTCAGTATTATAGGTTTGGTTTCCGTCTCTATTATACATAGTATTTCTTGTGGAGTCTTCTCGTGTAGTAGCAATTCCCATTTTACCTCCTTTAAATCTTTATTTACGTTTTCCCAATTTACTTTCTTTGAATTTATATTTAAGCCTTCAAATATTCCATCTGCCTCTAGGATGCGTTTTCGGACCTCTGGGTGCTAACTTCAATTGTATATCGATGAGGTTATGGTCGGAGAACTTTGTGTGCGTTACTTTTGTTATTTATTATTATCTCGTTGTTATTTGTCCAGATTAAATCCAAAACGTTCTCCTTTCTCGTGGCTTCACAGATTTCCTGGGTAAGGGCGTAATGTTCCATAATATCTAATAGCATTGTTGCTTGGGTTCTGTCATCTTTAGTAATGTTGCCATGAAACTTCTCAACATATATAACTTCGTCATTTTTCTTCCATATGAATGGGAAATTAAAATCTCCGAAAATTAGAATATTTGTTGCTGGAGTTTCAAGTAATTTTAATATGTTTTCTATTTCATTTGTAACAAATTAGAATTCACTTTTTGTGGTTTGGTGGTCTGTAGATGTTCATAATGGTTAGGTTCAGTTCTTTTACTTCTAACTGTTTGATTTCTTTACCCTCACTTCACATGTGTAAGTGTTTTTCACGTAGATACAACACCCTCCTCCTCGTCTAGCCACTCTATCTGCTCTGTATATGTTGTAGTGCAGCAATGCTATTTCAGTATTCTCGATGCAGTTTTCACAGCCTTTTTCGCACTTCTGTAAGTGTGTTTCCGTTAGGCATATGATATCTATGCTGGTTTCCGTAGCTAAATTTTGCAAGTATTGTAATTTGTAATCTGCATGGTCCGTATAGAG
>JAJOZX010002655.1:465000-467500 GCA_023014485.1 Bathynomus jamesi | reverse complement strand
TTACACTCTATATCTATTTATAACCGACATGCAAATATATCAGATCCAGAGAATCCAGTCAATTTCATTACGGTATCCATCAATACTAGTACCTTGTCACGAAAAATAAGTCACGGTCCATATCGATTGTGGACCAAGTCAAAATTTACAACCATATACATTACAATATATAAACTTAGGAGGAAAAGTGTAGGTGTGGCTGTAAAGACTGTAGTAATGTAGAAATGTGTGTGCACCCATCTTGGGTCTCCCATTTAAAGGTGTTTGTGGGGCAAGTGAAGATCATGAGTTTTTCAATACCTCACAGTACTATGGGGGGCACCGCTCAGCAGAGGAATCTCTTTAAATGGGGTGTGTAAGGACAGAGAGTATCCCCTAACCCAAAACGCTGCCTCCCTATATCCCACAACACTTGTGTTGAGCTGTGGGATCTATCAACATATCTATCTGTGGGATCTATCAACATATCAACATATGCGTCTAATCGATTTTTAAACATGTTTATAGACGTGCTACTAATTACTTCTACCGGCAAACTATTCCAGCTATTTACTATTCTATGCGTAAAAAAGTTTTTGGCAACTGCTGTCTCGAACCTTCTACTGTACTTGTCAATTTACACCCGTTATTTCTAGTCCTATTATATTGAGAAATTTCGAAAAAGCTATCTCTATCTACGTTATCGAACCCATTCATAATTTTGAAAACCTGGATTAGATAACCCCTTAACTCCTAGTCTCGAGTGTTGTCAATTTTAACTCCTTAAGCCTATCCTCGTACGACTTTGACCTAAGCGACGGAATCATCTTAGTTGCTCGTCTTTGAACTCTTTCGATTTTGTCTATATCTTTGCGCATATGCGGATTCCAAAATTGGACCGCGTACTCCAAATGGGGTCTAACTAATGATTTATAAAGTGGAACTATAATATCGCGCGATTTGTACTCAAAATTTCGAGCTAAAAACCTAACACTTTGTTCGCCTTATTGACTGCTGCTGTACTTGTTTTCGCTACTTTTAAATCACTAGTGACTATAACTCCTAAATCTTTTTCCTGCTCTACGCTTGTTAAATCTTTCCCTGACATACTATACGCAAAATTACCGTTACGCGAACCTATATGCAAAATTTTGCACTTATCCACGTTAAATCTCATTTGCCATGTGACTGACCAATCAACGATTTTATTCAGATCTTCCTGAATTTTACCTCTATCTTCGTCATTAATCGCTCTACCACCCAGCTTCGTGTCATCCGCAAACTTTGAAACTGTACCGACTAGGTCGACATTTAAATCGTTAATATATATAAGAAAAAGCAATGAGCCTTCATTCAACAAATTTATGACGATATATAAATGATTCATTTAGCTCGGCCTTCTTTTCACAACTGAGTGCAATTAGGTTTGTGTGCGCGATTATATCTTGCGTAAACTATTTTCGAATGGTAAGATAGCGTTGCCAGATACGCAAAAGGTTTGTCATATGTAGGTACAAAACATATTCTCTAGCGACAGCCATACAAATCGATTGCAGTAGGTGGGGCGGTCACTTACTTTTTCGAACAACTGAGGCGTTCGAACCAAAGAGGCGAAGCCGCCAGGGTGCGAATGGCGTCTTCCCCACTTTGGTTCCGAACGCCTCAACTGTACGTAAACAACCGAGGAAACGGATAATGCTTTCGCCTCTAGAGGCACGTTACGCGTCAACCCTCCCGCTCTCGAGGTGGTAATGACATTATTTAATTCAAATGTTTTCTACGTTAAATCATAGGGATTTTAATTACATTTTGCCGTTACCCCGAATGCGAGAGGGTTAACGCATAAAATACCTCTGGACTCGAAAGCATTACTCGTTTCCTAGGTTGTTTAAATATATGACAGATTGTGTTAACTTTTATCTGGTCATAGTCCGGTGGTAGCGCTCGCTACTCCTACTCATATTCACGCACGTTTACATATTACGCAATTAATCATTTAATACTGCGCTTCCCTTTTAATCCTTAAACTATTTTTCATTTCCTTTTTTAGTCCAGAAATGGCGTCATTGAAAAGGTTGAAATTATATAATTTAAGGTTAAATTTAATTGTTTCGTTTGTAATAAAATTTCGGTGAATGAAGTATTTATTTCGTAAACGGAATAAATAAATGGCGACTGCCGTGAAAGTGTAACGCGAATTATTCACCTTTCATTTATAGTTGATAGAGGACGGCATTTGGGAATAGGACAAATTTGACCTGTATCGAAGTGTCAGGCAACACACACACACACACACACACACACACACACACACACACGGTTGTAAAGCATATAAAAGCGAATTTGAAAGTACCGAATGTGCGTACGCATATAATATGATTTGTAGGAAAGAAGGAAATATAGAGAAAGTGTAATGCAATAAATCACGGGAAATGGTTTCAAGTTTTTGTTGGTTTGAGGGCAATTGACTCTCATCGGAAGTTGCTTTTAAAAGTTACTCGCAAACGTTTGGCTTTTTCGT
>JAJOZX010002655.1:337500-462500 GCA_023014485.1 Bathynomus jamesi | reverse complement strand
CAACACGCACAGTATATATATATATATATATATATATAAAATTTAGTGGTGGACCGGATGTCAGTTTTTCAACATATGTGGATGCGGATCTTTAATTTCAATATCCACGGATGCGGATATTTAGTTAATCTATCAATATAATATAGAATCATGAATATATGACATAATTTTTCAAATTTCGTGATATTACTATTATGGCAGGCAATGCATAAGAATTAAAATTAATATTAATGTTTTCATTATGATAAAAATAATAACTTTCTCAAGAGTTTCAGCCACAGAAATTCAATTTTCTGTTACCAGGTTTTTATATTTTGAGGTTTATATATTTGTTTTTTTCATTAAATAATTAATACTTTACATGAAATGTGCATGACTGGGCCTTATAAGCTACTTTATAAGCTAATTTAATTGTAAATTGCATAATTTATTAGAGGTAATATCCGCATAACATCCGCAGTCAGAAGTGCAGATGCGGATGTTAAAAAATGATGTGGATATCCGGTCCACCAATAATATATATATATATATATATATATATATATATATATATATATATATATATATATATAATATATATATATATATATATATATATATACTATATATATAAATAATGTTAACACTTCTTTGGAAGAATTTTCCATAGAAGTGTTAACATAATACCGTATATATATATATATATATATATATATATATATATATATATATATATATATATATATATATAACGTAAAGAACGACGCTTGTATAGGAGATATTCCGCGCAAGACGAGAGAGAGAGAACGAAACAAATTAAAAAAATGAGGTAACCACCCGGGAATCGAACCCGGGATCTTCCGATTGCCGGTCAGATGCGATACCATTACACCATGGGCCTCACTCTTCCAAATGCCGTAATTCTTCTACATACTCGCAGAAACCAATGCCCCAAGGGGGCACCTCCCGCATGCCGTAACATTATATACATTCAACTGGGGCATTGGTTTCTGCGAGTATGTAGAAGAATTACGGCATTTGGAAGAGTGAGGCCCATGGTGTAATGGTATCGCATCTGACCGCAATCGGAAGATCCCGGGTTTTGATTCCCGGGTGGTTACCTCATTTTTTCATTTGTTTCGTTCTCTCTCTCTCGTCTTGCGCGGAATATCTCCTATACAAGCGTCGTTCTTTACGTTATTTATACTGCGTGTTCTTTGCAGTTGATATATATATATATATATATATATATATATATATATACACACCCTACTATCATCATAGTTGTTTTCTTTTTCTTTTTTTCTACCCTTCAGGAGCAAATTTTTATTTTAAGAAGTGAATACTAAACAGATTCATTTGAAGGGGGCAGAGTAGTAAGTGAGGGAGTGGCGGGGGGAGAGGAGAAGGAGGTACCAAAGGGGAAGGTGCAAACACGAAAACTGAAAGATGAGTGTAGGAATGTCGCGTTATCCTTACACAATTCTCGTTTGTCTTTACCTATATATATATTTGTTCGTTCTCTCTTCTCATCTTGCGCGGAATGTTCTCCTATACAAGCGTCGTTCTTTACGATATATATATATATATATATATATATATATATATATATATGAGAGGTCGCGCGTCTCAAGATACCTGAGCGCCACCACAGGCGAAAACGTGTTTTGATGGATATCACTATTTCACCCTTCCTTTATCGCGTGGTTTGGGTTATAATGACCTTACGACACTAGAAGTATGGTTGAAAACCTTATGAAGCGAACTACTTTTTTCACCTCTATCGCCAGCCAAAAGTTCACCCAAAGTTCGGCATAATAAGAAAATAAAAAAATTAAAAAAATATATATATAAAATATGAAAATCTATTCCAAAAACTCATCAACATCTTCATTAGCATACTTAGAACTCTAATTTAGCCAAAAATGAACGTTCTAGCTCAGTTAATAACAGAGATACTCTTGCGAGAATATTGCTAAACTTTGGAGGCGATTTCTGACGAATTTTAATTTTGGCGCTTAGGTACAGTAAGACGCGGTTTTATTTGTAATTTTGCTTATCCGTGAATATGATTGTGGGTTGGTATAAATTTCGTTATGATGCAACAGTTAACGCCATTCTTTTTACTTGGATTTGTTTCTGTGTAGATAATAAATAAAATAAAAACTTTTCAATTTTTCCCAAGCCCCCCATTATCCGTTGGTGTACATTCGTCTTCTGTTTTGTGTTACTTTCTTTATCTGAGGAGACAATGTGAACCAATTTATGCGGGCGATCGCCCTTTTTCAAACGCAAAACTTCTGACGGGACGAGTCTTAAACTCTCCATTAACGAAACAAAGTTACGACGATGCGTGAAGTAATTTAAAATAACTTAACTAATCTTAAGGTGAATTAACTTAATCTAACCTACTCTCGCCTATTCTCACTTAACCTATTAAGGACCAGAAAAATTAAAAATCAAGAAAGTCTGGTAGAAAAATCTACCAGTGTTCCTTAATGGATTAACTTCGCATAACCTACAGGGTGTCTACAATATCTTGTCACCCCAGTAAAATACTAACTGATTTTCGTTTTTCCTTCAGACCCATTTGAAATGTGTGATAACAGCAACTATACGATTGAACAACGCATATTGGTTAGTACCTGGGTCCATGTGCGACCACGTAATGGCAAAACCATTGAAAATATTCGTGCGGACTTCCAGGACCGATTCAATCGTGCAGCTCCTTCAATAAGAACTCTGTTGAGATGGGAAAAGAAACTGTTCCCAACAGGAACTGTAAAAGATAAACCAAGAACTGGCAGGCCATCTAACTGTATCGGTGATAAATGGGTCTAAAAGAAAAACTAAAATTAGTTAGTATTTTATTGGGGTGACAAGATATTGTGGACACCCTGTACATTTACCGGTCGGTAAAAATCCAATAAAATATTTCTCAAATTTCAAGAAAAATTTGTCTTTTTTAAAGTGTAATAATAGTCTCCTTGTGCATGACGATGTTCTCTGTAAAGTGTGTTCATCAGTTTCATTTACCTATTATACTTAGCTCTAAATATTTAGAGGACAATGGGCACATGGTATATGGTACGTTATGGTACGTCATACATCATTTTTTATATTAATATTTATAATATGAACCACTTTTATGAGATTCATTTGAGATTCATTGAGATTCATTGATCAGTACAAGTACTCTCTGTAGAAGCTTTGGAGTATCAAGATTTTTCTGTAAGAAAGATCAAGAAACGACCTTCAGTATTGATTCTGAAGCCTTTGCTTCTCTGCAGTATCGGAGAACGAGACTTATTTAAGCCAATCACTTATTTTAGAGACGAAAATGCAGCACCTCTGCTCTCTCTCTCTCTCTCTTCCTCTCTCTCTCTCTCTCTCTCTCTCTCTCCTCTCTCTCTCTCTCTCTCTCTCTCTCTCTCTCTCTCTCTCTCTCTCTCTCTCTCTCTCTCTCTCTCTCTCTCTCTCTCTCTCTCTCTCTCTCTCTCTCTCTCTCTCTCTCTCTCTCTCTCTCTCTCCGATGGTGCTGGATCACCGATTAAACCGTGTATAATATAATCAGTAGAGACCGGAATTTGTAAAAATGCATATGCAAGTGTATATTGTATGTTTGAGAGAGTAGTGTGTATAATTGATGTTAGCGTATATACTTACACGATCACCACGACTAACGGAAAATTCTTAACTTGTGCCAGTTTATTATTACGCTAGCGCAGTTTGTGTAGAAAATATCTTGAAAGAACCTCACTACAACTTACAAGTTGATCCTCTCTGAGGAGCGACACAACAACGCGGACGCCCCCCCCCCCCCCTAAAAATATTGAAAAAAGAAATTGCTCGTCTCGTCTGTGGGGCACATTTCTGCATAGATAAAGATTCCGGTTTATAAAACATTTTTGATTTTAAAAGAATAAATGCGTATTTCAAACTTTTTACTGTAATAATTTTTCATTTTTAGCGCATAGACGCATGCGTATTTTAAGGTTTTTACAGCATATAAATCCAGTCTCTAATAATCATTATAGTACTAATAGGTCGGGAGGGAAAATTAGGTTTTATAATTTTGTCCAGACGCGTTCCGTCGAGAGCAAGCGATCCAAGGACGTAATTTGGGCTTCAAGTTGACTCTTTTTTAAAACCGCAAAGCCAGGCCAACTGGAAGGAATTTTGACGACGATGTTAATTAACAAAAGCTCGTCAGAGTTTAACGTATTTCTTGTTGTATAACTGTGCTTTTATTGACGAGAAGTTAGAAAAGTGCGCTTAAAGGCTTTTGCGCATGAGATGTTATTTCATCGTTCTCTGCGCGTAGAACGGGCTAACGACATCTTAGCGATACTTTTTGGGCGTTCGATTAAGTTTTGGGTTAGGTTAAATTAGGTTATTAAAGTGTCGACGAAATCCCACGTAGAGACCCTGGTACACACGGATACGTCATCGGAATAAGGATTGTCCGTCGTTCGTTCGGGCATATAACTTGAGCCAGGGGCATCTCGTATCGTATCCGGTTTGAAAAATAAAAATATTCAGAGTAAATACACTGTCTGGATAACATTAACTCCTTAAAACAGTATGTCCAGAAACCGCAAAGATATCCGGTGAAACCAATAACTCTGTACCCCATCCCCCTCACACACACATACACACACACACATATATATATATATATATATATATATATATATATATATATATATATATATATATATATATATATATATATATATGCACTAGAATCACAAAATAACACGTGACCTTATTAATAAGCAAACAACCACAAGGAAAAGGAAACACAAAGTCTGAGCGCTTTCGTGATATATTCACGAAAGCGCTCGGACTTTGTGTTCCTTTTCCTTGTGGTTGTTTGCTATAGATATATATATATATATATATATATAAATAAATAAACACACTTAACTGCATATAGCTTTGGTCTTAATTGTATCTTAATTTTGAAAGACTGAATCAAATCAAATGTTAGACTGAATTTTAATATAATATTAAATATCTTAAATTCTAAAAGTTCAACTGTTCCTAGAAAAATCATTTAACAAAATTGGTTTTGTTTATTATTTTAGTTACAGACATTAATATTTTTCATTTATAAAACAGTATTATAACCTCATCACAGCGATTTCTTTAATAACAAACGCTTTCTTACTCAAACATATTTATTTCTTTTTAAATCACGTTCTTAAGATTAATTAATGGTTCTTTTATTTTTTATTATTTTTTTTTACAAACTAATCAGGAATGATGTGTTTACACAGGCGCAATCTCCGTATTTCAGAAGTTAATACTAATAATAATAATAATAATAATTGTTTGTTAATTTTATATCACTTCGATTTCGTCATAAATTTTATCCATTCTGCATTGATTGCCTTTGAATGAACACACTTCACTTCACTCGATTCTTTACGCTTTCTTCATTCTGATTACGCTTCCATTTATAAAAATTTAAAGATTTTTATTTTTTTTATTATTGTAATTGTACCCGGCATTGTATGGTACCCGAAAGATAACCATTAAAAAATACTACTACACCCGTTTGCGAAATTTGGCAAACGCTGGATTTAGATGGAGGTGGAGAACATTATTTATTTCGGGGAAAGTTCTTCGCAAGTTTTCTTTTTCTGCTAGTAAAAGCGACAGTTTTAAAACTAGACTCCAAAAGTGTTGTAAAAGTAGTTTTTCCAAAGTGTTAGTACTAATTTTGCGTAAAGAAATCCTGAATTTTCTGATAACTTATACTGATTTTTGCCAAATATTGCAAATTGCCTATATATATCGCGCGTCATTTGTAATCAGTCGGTACAGTACTCATTTTAGATCTAACCCTGAACCAAAGCTTTATAGCATCACCCAATGAAGTTAATAAAACATTAACACTTTAGACTTTTGAGTACACGAATGCCGTTTTCTGAGTACGGAGTGTGTTGCAACCTATTGTGTTGTACTGTAAAATGGTACAAATTTACGCTTTCAATTTTTACAGTATAGGTAGTATAACGTTACCTATGTATGGCATAAAATTCTTAAATCGTTTGGGTCCGTATTACTTGTCAAAATAAATTAAGGAAGGGTTTCTGTCAGAATTAGGTTCCAGGTTATGAACCTCACAGACACTAACCAGGAACTTAAAGGCTCTCTTTTTGACCCTATATACCAGAAAATGTACTTACACGGTCATTGTTCGAATCCCTTTATTACTCGGAACGATAAAATTAGAAAAACTTCATTTAAGTACTTCAACAAGAATACTTTACGAACTTTACTGTTTATTAAGTCCTAAATGCGATTTCAGTAACTTAAATGATGCCGATTTTAACCAAATAAACATTAGCCTTTTCCTATCTGGGTCGTAAAAATTGAAACAATATTATGCCCGTTTTTAAATACATAAAAAAAATTGTCAACGCTTGATTGTGTTGTGATTATCTCGATATAGTCATTTGTTTACGTTCCCCCAGGACATAGTTGCAGTAGCATTATGAGTAGATTCGTTCTCGATGACCAGTTTGTGGGAAAACCTTCCTTGCACCATCTTTCGTTGTGAAGCAGGTTCACGTTTCCCCACCTCATCTATATATAATTTCTTAGTTTTACTTTTTTATTTTAATTTATTCCGAGTACTTCCTTCCATCTTCTTTGCTCTTCTTTGGTCACAACATTCGACCTGGAGTCGAGTATCCTCCATAGCAACTACATGTACGTAGGCCAAGTAAATTTGCAACTTGTATGAACGTGCGTCGTTCTCTTTTTATCTGCAGGTGCAGATGAGTCTGTTACAATGATAATGCATATATATATATTTTTTTTTCGGGGGGGGGGGGGGGATTCATAACATACATGAGAATGCAAAGCTGTACATTGCTAACACTTCATGCATTATAGTTATATACATTACGGTTACATTTTTCTTCATGCAGGAAGGAGGGGCCATACATATAACTTAATGTAAGCTGTGTGTTCTGTAATCAGCATTATTATTATTGCTCATATCTATATATATATAATATATATTATATATATATATCTGAAGGATGTATAAGACTTTTCAGTTTCCGTTTTATGTTCAAGAACTGAAAACAAAAGTAATAAAAAGGGAAAAGATATAAGAAGAGGCATTTGGAAAGTCGGTCCTGTTCTATATTTATCTTGGGATTCTTTCCCAGAACGGCCGTGAATGATTGTGATACAGAATGCACATGAGTGCCACCTGTAGAAGAAGCGTCTGTGGCTCCCCTCTTACCTCTTACATGGTAAACGAGGGGACGAGGCATTCTCACGTGAAGACCCTTGAGAAAATGTGTCCCTCAAGCTTAATATAGATTGTACCAAAGGACTTTAGCCAATTTTGTTTTATATATATATATATATATATATACATATATATACACACACACACGAGTGTGTGTGTGGTAACATGCACACATGAAGTTGCTATCACGAATGTAACTAAGAATTTAGTAAAAAAACTTAAAAGTACAGTATTTGTGTAATTGTTATTATTTCATCTTGCATGCGCACTGCCCAGCTATCGATTAAAAGAGGACTCGTTTCGATGTCTTCTTTGTATACCCTGGACAGGGGCATAGCCAGCACGCGGGAAACTTTACAGACTCGAATTCCTTCAACTTTAATGCGCAGAAAAAGCGCGCGTAAAAGGAGGAAAGGGGGGGGGGCGAGGTAAAGAGAATTTGGGAGGAAGTCGGAAAAAGGGGTGGGTGGGAAGGGGGTTTCGGAGGGGCTATGGGGGTTAGGGGTAGAATTGAAGGAAGGAAAATGTGTTGAATTAGCCTAGAATCTTTGTTTTTATTATTACGTTGGTTAACATTCTTATCTGATTTCCTTTTATACAAAGATCATATTTTGTGTATAAAGTCGTAATAATCTTCGTTTTAATAGGTTTTTTAACACACACACACACACACACACACACATATATATATATATATATATATATATAATTCCCGGTAATTATGTGGAGGTTTTCTCGATGGCGAAAAATTGAAAAATTGAATTTGATCGTTCATTCGAATTATTTGAATTCATTCATTATTTGAAGCGATTAAGAAGTGTCGCATTTCTGACACGAAGATTCACGTTTTGGGACTTCGCTGAATCAATTGCGTCTTCATTCTTTTCTGTTTCGCTGTACAGTATTTCACGGAAGTTAGAGGCATTGCAATTACGTGCAAACGTGTTCACACGTGTTCACTGTCTTTTTGTTTTTTAAAGTCCATACGCGGCGCTTATTGCGTGAGAGAGAGAGAGAGAAGAGAGAGAGAGAGAGAGAGAGAGGGAGAGAGAGAAGAGAGAGAGGGAGAGAGAGAGAGAATATATATTTGCGCGTGGAGTTCGTTCCTTTTTTCCCTCCACAACGAACGGGAACGAACTAGAAGGAAAAACAAAACTCGGAAGTGGGAATGAGCACGAGACTGCGTTCCCATGCACCGATGGGCAGGTGGTGCCAAGTGGATATATCAAACCCCACCCTATACCCTCTTCTGCCTTTATGCTCCCTCCATTCTATACCCAACCACTCCTCCTAACTCCGTTCTTCTTCACCGTCCCCGTCAGTGGTGACGCCCTCTCGTCTTTGTTTCTGCGTTGATTCTTCCTGGCACACCTGTCTTGCATCGTCCCTCCCTCCCTTTCGTCCTCTTCGTCATTCTTCTTCGCGTAATCATTGCCTCGTCGTCACTCGATCAAATTTATTGGCCGCCTCTCACTCACGATAAACCACGCTACCCAAGGAAATGCTTGAATGCTTTGCTGCCTATATATATATATATTGAGTGCAAAGTAGGTGAAGTAAGTCCCTATTTTTAAAGGCTGATAAATTTTGTTCAGATACGGTTAGAAAATCACTTCTTTTTTTTATATTTTTTTTGGTCATTTGAAAGTTAATTTTATGCCCTAAATTAATTTACTGGTTTTGCAACGGTTTTAATGAGTGGATTTTTTCTTTTTTTTTTTTTTTGCAAGAACACATCATCTTCCAGAGTTGGATGATTAACGGTGTTCCATCTTGAAGTGAACTGGGTACAATCAAGTTCTTGCGGCAATCTTTGTATGTTCTCTTAGAATTAAAGTATCATGCTTTCCTTTTTTACTTCCGCAACACACCTCGAACCTTTCCACTCGCTCCAATTTTACTCGGTTCCTTACCGCCAACCTCGCGAACCTTTTTTCTTTTTCCTTGGTGAAAATTGGAATCAACTTTATTGAATTTGAAAGTAAAAATTGTCATTTATTAACAACATAAAATTTTCTCCGAATGGTTGAAAATTAATTTTTTTAGTTGTTTTTTAAACACGACATAATAAAACGGACCTTAAACTTATTGATTCCATATAATATATATATATATATATATAATATAATATATATATATATATCACAAACAAGTTAAACGATTACATACGATTATATTTTTGTATATAAATAAAACATTTCACTAATGGTGCAAGTTTAAGTTAACTTACAAAACGTCTGATACTAAAACATCATAATACTGACGTGTGCGTTGATTCTCTTTTTCATCGTTAAATCTCGATTCCTTAAAGTAATAGTCCATTCTCTATTCTCTATATATATATATATATATATATATATATATATATATATATATATATATATATATACAGGCCCAGATTTAGCTATAGGCGAACTAGGCGATCGCCTAGGGCCCTCGCGCCAAAGGGGGCCTCGCTCAAGCCGTTTTGCGCGTTCTGTTCAAGTGATATTAATGATTTAGAACTCTATGAAGAACTTAAAGTACTTTGCAGGTTTATACCTGAGAAAACAGATCTCGGAAATGCCCTGTTTATATAGTGCAAAAAAACAACTAAGTGAGATTTTCCTAATGTTTATGTTGCACTTCGAATAGTATTACCATCCCAGTTACTGTTGCTTCGGCTGAAAGAAGTTTCTCGCGTCTCAATTATTAAAACATATTTGCGTTCCACCATGTCTCAAGCGAGATTGCAACATTAGCTATGTTATCAATAGAAAACGATATAACAAATTCATTAGATTATTCTCAATTAATTGAAGAGTTTAGCTCGAAGAAAGTAGAAAAGCATTGCTGTAATATTCAAGGAGCATCTGAACCAAATATTAAAGCATTAATATTTAGCCTGATAAGTCGATCGCTCACTATTATAAAAAATGAAATGTCAACATCTCTTATACATCACATATGAAAAAACGTTTGTATACTATGGAAAGTCATTACTATAATATTATATAAATCTTAGAAATCATTGTCTTATATTTTCGATACAAATCTTGATTCAATTATAATTTATACTTATTTGTATGGTTTATTTATATTTCTTATACAATTTCCCATGCGTGATTATTTTGGTTTGGTTTAATTTTTAAGTGCTGGCATAGTTCTGTCTATGCGGGATTCTAATATTGCTGGTATAGTACCGATAATTAAGTCCATTTTCATATATATATAGGCCTAGGGCCTCGCAATTTTCTAGATCTGCCTAGGCCTCGCAACTTCTAGATCCGGCCCTGTATATATATATATATATATATATATATATTATATATATATATATATAATATATATATACCTTTGGTTAGCTTCCGCCTGAGTTGTTCATTCTGACGAAGGTCAGGCTTTTTCACTCCACCTTAGACCTACAGTTTAACGTGGAATCCGAACCACGCCCCATCAGCAGCCCAACGTCTTAACCACCAGGCACCTAGGGTACCCATTTATCTACCAACCACTTTCTTTATTGTGTGGAAAGATGAACAGCTGGGTTTTTGCTGCGCGCCGGCTGACGTCGGGTCTCGAACCCGGGGCCGATGGATTCGTAGTCAGCGACGCTAACCACTACACCACTATATATATATATATATATGTGTGTGCGCGCGCGCGCGCGCGAGCAAGCAAATAAACTGGACTTAAATATGGTCAAATAATATAATTAACAAACGTGATTATTTTGTGAGGTAATACTTCTAATTAAAATTTAAAACTTTAAAAAATGTTCATCAAAATCTAGAAATATTTTTAGCATCGGGAAAAAATATGTTAGTGCTGATTAGGTTAGATTACGCTAGGTTAGGTCTGTTAGTATATAGGGTAGGTTAAATCAGTTTAGGTTTGATTAGGCGTGACATGGCTAGGTTAGCTAGCACCCCATTATTTAGACTTAATACAAAAAACCCTCTTCACTTACTAAATATATTTCTCGTTTCGATTCGGGTTAGGTTTTGCGTTAATTAGTTTTTAAATATTTTGAATTAAAAAACCTTACTTTGCTTACGCCGAGTGTGTGATAATTCACAGATGTAGTGGGGTAAAAAAATTGTAAGGTAGTACTTTTGGTACCTCAGAACATTAAAAAGCATATATATATACATTAGGGTGTCTCTTATTTTCGAAGTGTTGATTTTTTTAGGTTGCGCCCGCTCAACCAGTTCCATTGGTTGAAAAAACATCACATATAAAATGTTTTTTGGATTGAACAATTTTTAGAGGTCGCCCCCGCTTATTAAAGTTCATAAAATATAGCTATTATTTATGCAATTAATATTTGAAATTACTAGCAGTTGTCAAGTATACTAAACATATGTTTTTAATTAATTAATCATCATATTTATTATGAATTCAATTAAATGAATATATTAGAGATAATTGTCAAGTTTGTAGCTGAAAATTTTGCTTGATAAGACAAGATCAACCTGTTTAAACATGTTTCATCAAGAATGCTCCAGATTATGTTGCAATTGTTTATTTGTCATCATTCAGTGTTCTGCTGTCATAAGTAAAAGGTGTGTAACTGTGTATCACTATACTTCTTTTTGCTATTATCAGATAATAAACTATGTTATTTATATTTTTCACAATTATTTATACTGATTTTGTTATTAGTGTTTGAAAAAATTTAATGAATTTAATGAAAAAAATTAGAATTTATGCTCTTATACACATATTATGAAGTTTTAAACAATGTTGCTATTTGTCACAAAGAATTTAATTTAGTTCAATGGAAATTTTACCTGACATGTGTTTCATGATCTGTGTTTCTATCAGTGGCGTCACTAGAGGGGTGCGGGGGGTTTTTGTGCAGTGTTTGAGCAGAAATTTATTATTTTTTATAAAAATATCCCTGTAGTTAGTTATAACAACAAAAACATTTTTCGTAAGCCCAGCTTACATGTATCAATATACCTACAAGGCTAAAACTCTATGCTAATTTACTTTTGAACCTTCTAATGCGCCCGGTCAGAGCTGTCATTATTACCCAATTACAATGACGCTTCGAATCACGTGGTTTCGTCTGCACGCTCTACAAGCACGCGCTGTTGTTTTCGTTGCTGCTGGTGTTTTTTAGTCGCTGATTTTGTCAAATTTTCTGTTGTTTTAGCTACAATATTGTGGTAATTAGTATTTGTGAACCTATATCAATAACTTTTTTGAGAATGAAGTAGTAATTAAAGGAAAAGAAGGAGAAAAATAAAAAAAGGCTTCCGCTCAGTTGTTGCAGCCTCTGTCTTTATGATGTTGCAGCCTCAAATTTATGAGTATATTTCCATATGCATTTGTCTACAACTTCTACATTATTTGGGCCGTTATTGATTATGCCAATAAAGGCATCAAGTTTCGTGCACCAGGTGCCATGCATCGAGCTCGCTGGATGTCCAAAGCGCTCTATTCTATCAAGATGTGGCTTTTTCGAAACCAGTTCAAGATGACTAAGACTGAAGAACGAGGAATTCGAGATCTTTCTCTTTTTTCTGTTCTCATCTATATGAAGGCTTGGACAACATCCTCACTCCCTATTGAAACCCCATTTAATGACTGGCTCCTTATGAGGTCATTGATTAATTATCCTAACAAAAAGATTTCTGATGCAACTAAAAAAACTCTCTAACCACTTATGGTACCTGTCTGAAGAAGCAGTTGGTCTTGCTTTCTTTGATGAGCGAATTACTACAGATGTAAAGAAAGCATGGTAAAGGCATTAGAAGATGAGTCACTGATAGACCACCCAAGCGTCCTCGGATTCCTGAATCGACCTTCTGCTCTGGTGAAGGACTACACCAACTTGTTACAAGAAATACTAGAGAATTCTTTACTCAGCTGAATTTGCCAGAAGGATTTCTGAACAAGGCACCCAGCACTTGGACATCCAACTGTGAATATTTAAGGGCCAAGCTATTGTTGCAGCTCTATCTGTTGTAAATGACCGGCAGAACGTGCAGTAGCTTTAGTTCAAGAGCTGAATAAGAAATTGACCGTGGGGGAAGAGCAGCTCCAGTTCCTGCTCCAAATTGTTGCAAAACACCGCCAGAGTCACCCAGTTCCATCAAAAACTGTTCTTCTCAAAAATAACCATCAATGAGGTCGCACCTTAAAATACACCATATTGTATAATCATTGTATATTAAATAAATGTTGTATAAGGAAATAATGCTAATTAAAGTAATTAAAGTATGTAAATAGCACTGGCATTTTGAATTTATCTCTATATAATAAACTAATGGTTTTTTTTTTGTAGCAATGCTTCATTGCTGATTGTATATAAAAAAGAGCCAGGAAGGATTTTGGATAGGAGAAAAAGGATTGGGATAAAGAAGGATTGAGGACCAAAGGATGGATTATAACAACATCAAAGATAGGTTAGAAAAGGATCAATGATAAATAAGAAGGCCTATACTTATAAAAACGAATCAAACTAAAAAAAGAAGGAAGGAATTATGTGTATAATGAGCATAATCATACAGTATGTCAGGAGCTATTATGCCATGGTCACCATTTTTATTAGCTGGGGGCGACCCCTAAATATGAGCCAATTTGTGTCAAACTTTTAAGTTTTAGTTTTTATGTTAAATGGAACTATTTTAGGGGGCGCAGATAAAATAATTCAACATTTCAATTTTTGACTACCCAATAAGAGACACCCTAATATACATACATACATACATATAAATCTAGAAACACTTTTATTGTCGGAAAACGATATTTTAGTCGTGATTAGTTTAGGTTAATTAAGGTTTGGTTGGGTTAGGCTAGATTAGCGAGTACATCACTATTTAATGACTTAACAGAAACCACTATTCCAGCCCTCAGTTGCGTCCGAAACACTTACCACACCCTTCTTCCCTTAGGTCTGGTTAATTACTTTTTAGATATGAATTTTAAAAAGTTGGTACCTCGCTTATTCGCAGATACACCCATCGTGTGTGTGATTTTTCTTTTTCTTTTGAGAAAGCATGATTGGGTATGCCATGTAGTTATTGGTAAGCGCTTCGAATATACAGCATGTAAGGTGTTGAACGGAATGAGCTTTTTATGTGGATGCTTGGTAGTGTAGTGAATTATACTCGTGAAGAAAAGGCCTCCGCCTTTTCCTCACGAGTGTAAACTCTCTTCCATATTAGCCATTGCGTGTTATTATACCCGCAACAAAAAGAAAGGTCCCCAAACAAGACATCAATTCGAACATTTGTTTTAGTTTTAATGTATTACTTTTTGGGAAATTTAATTTAAAATAAATTTTCATATATGAGACCAGACTTATTGGACACCATATATATATATATATATATATATATATATATATATATATATATAGTAAGTGGTGTAAAACAAACATTCTGTACGGTTTTCCTGCTGGTTTAGATTATATATAGGATTTAGCGACGAATGAAGGTAGGGAGTTGTGGGTGATGTCAAATTTTTCTTTGCGAGTAAAGCTGAAGAAGATGTAGCAATTAAGGGATCGCATTTCATATACAAGTTCAGATGTTGACGCGTCATGCAAAATGCCATGGTTTGGCATGCCAAGTTTTCTTAAGAAGCGAGAGAACGTACGGGAAATTTGGGAAGCGTGATTGGTATAAAAAGGATTGCACGACTAAATAAGTGGGTATATATTACGGCAGAAGGTACCCCCACAACACACAACACATTCACACACATTTAGGGGCATATATATATATATATATATATATATATATATCAAGGAATGGAGGGTTTGGTATGATGGATGTAAGAATAGTCGGGGTATTGATGATTGGCACATTGGCACAAAAGTTAAGAAAAAAAGTGTGCGCTGGTTTGCTGGTGAAAATATACAAATGCATGGGAACTGAGCCCCGCCTGAAACATTACAATGAGAGTTGTCCGCGTGAGATTGCCACAACACTTTGCGTCATTCGTGTTGGGGATCTCGAGAGTAGTATGTTACTGGTTGTAATTGGATTGTGTCTCCCTGCACCCCCATTGCGCATGGGAATGGGAAATAGGGGGTTCACGATGAATGAGACTGAATTAAATGTTCGCGAAAGAGATTTTTCATTCCAAAAGGGAAATGAAATCTTTGCACAAAATTGATGGTTTCCACTTTTCATTTACTGTATAACCTTGTTCAGTACATGGTTCTCCATTTCCGTTTTTAGAAACCAGTTTTCTGTGTTCCAGTTACAATTAGCGGCGCTAATGACCGTAAATTAACGTTTATACCATTTATATATATATATATATATATATATATATATATATATATATATATATATATATATATATTAGTCAACCGGAAAAAAATAACACGAGGGTGTTGGGGTAAAAAAGAACAGCACCCGTTCCCCCTCCAAATATAGATATGTGTAAAATGGGCCATTCTCGGTTACATATTTTCAGATGATTGAAATATTGTGCATCACATGTGCACTTATATATACACCTTTCAACCTTTCAACTGTTCCGCGCGATGATTCCTCATTTCACGAAGGTCAAGCTTGCCGTCCCTCTCTCGACTTGGCCTGGTGAAGTAGTGAGTTGGTTTCCTGTACTCTCCACTTCACATAGCCACCAGGTACGTCCGGCTCATCGGGGATTGTTCTGAATCAGCCGTCTAGTTTTCTTTTGAAGATGTCCACTGTAACCCCACTCGTGTTCCTTAGGTCTTTGGGCAGCTGATTAAACAGTTTCCGTCCTCTCACAACAAAACTATTTTCTTTCAGGGTTAAGGATGTTCCCTGTCTAGCCTTTAATTTGGGAACACGACACAGTCTTCCTTTTCTACTTTCCACTGTTGTTTGGGGAGTTACAGGGTTTAGAGTAAGATTAGGGACTAGTTTCTCTATTATTTTCCAAGTGTAAATAATGGAAATAGGGTGAGTCAAAAGTCTCCATACATAGGCAAAAAATGGTCACTTTATTATGCAATCACTTGTAAGTCACAAAATATGCTCTGTGTGGGCACCATTACACTGAATGCACATACAAAGGCATCTCAGCACATCACCTGCAGAAAAATAAAAAATAAATAATCATTTATTTATCATGACCATTTTGCCTCTGTATGGAGACTTTTGACTCACCATATATATATAACACGTATGCTCACTCCCTCTCAAGATAAAACATGACATATTGGCAGGTGTGGTCTTCCCCATATATATATATATATATATATATATATATATATATATAATTTTAAGTTAATTTTGTAATTAATTTCTAATTTGTGTTTACGATAATTCTATAAAACAATAAAAATTCTTGAAAGGAGTCCAGGGTTACTTGGAACATAAAAATAAAAAAAATAATATTATATATATATATATATATATATATATATATATATATATATATATATTATCTGACATTAATGTTTTCAAGGTTTATTGGCTCATATTGGAGCGAGAATGGACATTCTGTTAAATGTCCTTTGTTCATTTGTTTCTTAAGAATAATGTGAGTGTGTAATTGTGAAAAATATTTTGGTTATAATAATAATAATGATAATTATTTTTTATATATACATATATTGGATTTGAGAGAGAGAGAGAGAGAGAGAGAGAGAGAGAGAGAGAGAGAGAGAGAGAGAGAGAGAGAGATCAAAATGGAACTGAAAATTCGTGCTGTGCAATTGTTTTCCAATCTTTAATTCTCAATTACTTATAGTATGTTTTATTTTATGTTGGTCTGGTGATGTTTCTTTTTTCACATCCAATCAGTGAAAAAAATAGTAATGATGTACAGTATTAATGTTGTAGGAAAGCTTTTGGGTCACGTATGAAATGTAGCTTCTTAGGATCCGCGCCCGTAATCGTTTATGAGCCATTATTATTAAATGATGAACGTAAATGGTTTATTAGGTGTGTATGTACGTACGTGTATTTTAAAGACATAATAATTTTATACATTTTCGTTCGTACGACAGTTTCGAATTTTGAAGCCGAAAACCTCAACTGCTATATAAAGAGCACAGTACGTATGCGTGAGCTGAGGGTCGCAATGAAGCCATGTCGCGGTTGAATAGTGGGGAACCCTCGTGTGGATTGGGGCGGTCCTTCGTTCGTTGCTACGTGTTAGCGACCAACCGCTTTCTCCGAGTTCGTTTTGGAGGCGGGGCAAGACGTTTCGAAGGCGTGTCTTCGTGATAAGGAGAACGAGAAGGCCTCCGCTGGGAAACTCTCTGCTTACGTCTTCTCAGTTCCTTGGGATCTGTTGTGTGGCATGTCGTTCGGACGTGCCCAACCCACAAATGCAATTAACTAGTTTGCCAATTTAATAATCGTAGTTCTCTCTCTCGTGCAATTAATTCATTCACAGTCGCGAAATTGCGTACTACTTAAACGCTGTTTCTATTTCTGTTGAAAGTTACGTTGCGAAATAGCGTTCATTGATATTACGTAAGTGCGTGAAACGATAATTAATTAATTCCATAATCTGAGAAGACTTTATTATTAAGTGTTTGTGGCGCTCCTGATAAACAAAGCTCTTATCTGCTTATTTGGTTGAAGAATCTAATCAGTTAATTGATGGTGTTAGAGAGAACTCGTGCCTATAACGATTGACTGATTCTGAGTGTCAGTAGGACTTTGAAGGGAATGCTGATCCGAGTTTATGATTAATTTTAGTCATGCTCCTTGACCTCGGTGATAGTAGTAGTAGTAGTAGTAGTAATAATAATAATAATAATAATAATAGTAATAATAACACTAATAATAGTAATAATACTTCTGAGGAAATAGTGAACATGACCTCTCATATGCATTATACGGAGGAACAGGTAGGTCGATCTTGTTATTAGAATGTGTGAGTTTCTTTAGCTGCGTTGCAGCTTTAAAAGTTTATCTATTAGACCCATAATTATAATATCCAACATAGGTCTTACGTGTAACGTTGTTTGTAGATGCAATATCTCCATTTTAGGTGTATCGTGATTCGGTTATTATTTGTGTAGTTTTTTTCTTTTTAAATTCTTGGTTTAAAATCCGTTTTGAATCACGTCACCTTTTTCCAACTTGTTACACACACACACACACACACACACACACACACACACACACACAAGTTGTAAACGATTGTAGTTGAGTAAGCTCCACCAGTTGTAAGACATTATGTTTTACTTTTTGATCATTCCTCGTCAATTTCCCAGAAGATCTCGCGCGAAGTTCCAGCTTCTCACGGGGGTCAAGCGCGTGGGCCCGTTTATGCACTATTTTCACACCAATATCGATAAACGGGCATTATTTACAAACCCGGGTGACATACGTACGTATAATCATCATTCTTTAACTTCGAGACGCACGCGACAAATAACGGCAG
Source organism: Bathynomus jamesi (assembly GCA_023014485.1). NCBI lineage: Eukaryota > Metazoa > Arthropoda > Malacostraca > Isopoda > Cirolanidae > Bathynomus > Bathynomus jamesi. The sequence goes on along the minus strand of JAJOZX010002655.1, from coordinate 443,908 downwards.
ACTTTCATAACCACACCACAAATTCATTTTCCCTCTTCCACATTCACTCCTCCGCCATCAGCCACGTAACATTCACCCAAATTGGACTAACATAATATATAGGAACGCGTTAAACGTATTGCGTCCATGGAAAGTCTCGATTAATATAAGCAGATGATAAATAGTTAATGCAACTCCAAAGATTACTTTGTTAAAAATTATAAGCATTACTAATATAAATTCGCGTAAATCAAGCTTTGTTCAGCTTTTTAATTAAGGTGAATTCGACATGATTATATACGCTTTCTTTCGTCGTGAAGAGAGAGGAATTTTGGGAAAAAAAAACATACTGCTGGGAACGCGTCGATAATGTAGCTCGTGATGAACATTTTTCAAAAGGGAGATAAATCGTTACGTACAGTGGAGAACATGAAGCTACACGAGCCTATTGAGACTATCTGAGTCAGATAGAAGAAGGTCTATATCTATATTTTATGATAGAATTTTGCAAAATATCAGTTTCCATTTAGCTATTTACTTATTATTATTAAGTCTTAGCCTGAATACCATTTACACGATTTATGTTCCGTCTTATTCATTCACGAAAGTATATAACCATCTCTTAAAAATTATCTAAGGAGCTACTGTTAACCACATCGTGTGGCAAGTCATTCCAAAAATCGATACTAGTCCGTTTTCTAATTTTCTTATTATGCTCTCGAGTTCTTCCGTCAGACTTGATCAAATAAGAAAAAAGTTATTTCCATCTAAATTGTCTAAATCTGAACCTATTTTGAACTTCTGTATCATATCTCCGCTTAAACAGTCTCTCAAAACTGAACGGGCTCAATTCTTAAAAGTTTTTACATTACATTAGCCAGGTATCCAAGTCATAAATGGTTTAAAGCTATATTTTGCTATAGAATTTTCCAATATATCATTTCGGGTCATTAAACTATTTATAAACCTACTGTAGTAACGTGTATATATATGTTACAGTAAGATTGTAAAACTAATGATTTCATTAAATCCAATTTTCAGTAAATTCGCGTAATTTTTTTCAATTTTGTATCATGGTATAAATTACCAAATTTACTGAAAATTTCATGGATTTCACGAAATCACAAGTATCACAATCTTACTGTAACATATATACACAGTACTTAAATCTTGATTAAAATATCCATTATTTATAGCGGGGGTTTCCGAACCTTTTTTACGTCGACGTACCACTTTTTGCCACTATACGTTTCTAAGTAGGAAGGAAGGTGCACATGCCACGTAACCGAAACTGTAGAAGGGGTTGACTGTAGTGTTCAATCTCGAATTTTCGGTCTTGTCTAAAAAAGTTATATTTATTCTAATGATATTCATCGATATTTGTACTGAATGAAAATCTTGATTTTGGCCTTGCTCGTTATCGTTAAACAATTTGAAATGTACCTGGACGACAAATTGGATTTCACGCGTATACCACCTACGAGAACTCCGCGTACCACAGGTTGGGAATAGCTGATTTATAGAATTTATATCTATTCCTTTCATTCATGTAAGCATCTAAATTTTTAAACCTTTCTAAAGAGCTACACTATGTACCTCATCAGATGGCAAGTTATTCCAAATCTACTATACTCCCAGACATAAAGTATATATATATATATATAATATATATATATACAGGGTGGGCGGAAAGTAGCTCCCTATTTTGGATTGGTAAAAAATACGTATATTATCCATTTATTTCAGAAGAAATAATATGAAAAGGTAGGCATACATGGTAGGTTTTCTCTAAAATTCAATGTGGGCTCCAACTCTTTCCACCAGCTTCTGGAGCCGCCCAGGAATGGCGTCCACTGACTTTAGCAGGAACTCCGGCGGGATGGAGGACATGACTTCCCGAATTCGGTCCTCCAGTTCTTCCAATGTCCTCGGTTTGGTGCGGTAGACTTCTTCCTTTACCCACCCCCAAAGAAAGAAGTCGCACGGTGTCAAGTCGGGGCTCCTGGCTGGCCATTGATGTGGACCACGACGACCCATCCAACGCCCAGGGAAGTGGGCATCCAGCCACTCACGGACAACAAGAGCGAAGTGCGGAGGGGCGCCATCTTGCATAAATATCAGATCGTCGATGTTCTCCCATGTGCTGACAACCGGCCAGACCTCGTTTCGCAACATAGCAAGGTACCGCTCAGCATTCATGGTGTTGCGCAGAAGGAACGGGCCCACAACCTGATCTGAGGTCATACCACACCACACCGTTACACTGAACCGATTCTGCCGTTTTTCAGCGGTAACCGTGCGACTTCTTTCTTTGGGGGTGGGTAAAGGAAGAAGTCTACCGCACCAAACCGAGGACATTGGAAGAACTGGAGACCGAATTCGGGAAGTCATGTCCTCCATCCCGCCGGAGTTCTTGCTAAAGTCAGTGGACGCCATTCCTGGGCGGCTCCAGAAGCTGGTGGAAAGAGTTGGAGCCCACATTGAATTTTAGAGAAAACCTACCATGTATGCCTACTTTTTCATATTATTTCTTCTGAAATAAATGGATAATATACGTATTTTTTACCAATCCAAAATAGGGAGCTACTTTCCGCCCACCCGTATATATATATATATATATATATATATATATATATATATATATATATATATATATATTATATATATATAAAAGAGAGAGAGAGAGAGAGAGAGAGAGAGAGAGAGAGAGAGAGAGAGAGAGAGAGAGAGAGAGAGAGAGATCCTACATTAAAGCTTAGCACGTTTTTTTTCGCTGGTTTAGTGGGGGGGGGAACTAGGTTAAAAATTTTAATAACATAAGATGGTGATTAAGAGGTGTTCTTAATATTTACCAAATTCAGGTTTAAAGACAAGTTAATTGGATTTTTTTCCTCTCCCACACCTTCAAATAGCATGCAACTTGTCGCACGCCACACTGCATTCATTTGTTCAACGAAAGTGGTTTTAATTAATGTACGTTTCAATTTAAATAATTTCTACGAACATTTTTATTATTCCTGTTGAGAATGTATGTGAAGTATTCCGTCTCTGATTAATGGTTGAAACGATTTATTAGCATTATTATTATTATTATTATGCGTTTCGCTCAACGAAATGCTGATGTCAGTTTCGTTTATATTCAATAGACTCGACGGATTTAATTTAGTCCGTTTGTAGAAGGTGATTAGTTTAATTCAATTCTGTACACACTATATTCGTATACGCATGACTTTCCAAAGTTAGGTTTCATTCATTCACACACACAACACACACACACACACACACACACACATATATATAATATTAATATATATATATATATATATATATATATATATATATATATATATATATATATATTATAGTGGCGTAGCTAGAAATTTTTGGTGTGAGGGCAAAGGCCCAAATTTTCCGACAAACGGGCGTGACAAAAATACCGTTTATCAATCATCTATTTCATCAAACATAACAATTTACGGGCAATACAAATAATCTATTAAGTGCGAGGAACACACCCGCATCAGTATTCAGTAATGCAATACAAAACAGAATACACTACCATTAAATGAAAGAAAATGATTCACGAGGGAAAACACACAATGCACTCTGTGTATAAGAATGGACCAGAAAATTTGCAACATTATATATATTATACTGCCCACCATAACTCAATGAAAAAAAAATAATGTCGCTACAGCAACCATATATTGAAAACACCTACGAATTAATTGGAGCTCTTCTTTTAAGCACAAATACGAGAGTGAAACAGAAAAGACGAAGGAAGCGTTATTCAAATTTTGGAAAATAAGGAGTAAGAAAACAAAGAACTTAATCGGAGTTAAAACTGAAAAGGAGACCATTACTTTGCTTTTCCATTATTGAAGATATTTCCTTGTTTTCTCCTACAGAAAACGACTAAGTGTGGGAGGAATTTATGGTCACACAAACAAACGACAGACACACTCGCACATCAAATTTTCCGACAAAATCCTTTCTGAGGCTTGGGGGGGGGGGGGGGGGGGGAGCGATCACCCACCCGGCCCCCTTTTAGCTACGCCATTGTATATATATATATATATATATATATATATATATATACCCTTTGAAACTGCAGGTAACCATCAATCCAATAGTATTCCTACCTGGCACGCGAGAAGTGAGCCATGTTGGACTGTTCGTTGCCTGCAGTTTCAAAACATCTTAAAGTCCCCGCGTTTATTGCCTTTTTTATCTCATATATATATATATATATATATATATATATATATATATGCGCCTCGGTGGTGTAGTGGTTGCGTCGCTGACTACGAATCCATCGGCCCCGGGTTCGAGACCCGATGGCAGCCGGCGCGCAGCAAAACCCAGCTGTTCATCCTTCCACGCAATAAAGTGATTGGTAGATAATGGGTACCCTAGGTGGCCTAGTGGTTAAGACGCTGGGCTGCTGATGGGGCGTGGTTCGGATTCCACGTTAAACTGTAGGTCTGAGGTGGAGCGAAAAGCTTGACCTTCGTCAGAATGAACAATTTGGGCGGAAGCTAACGAAAGGTTTTTTATAGATATGTGTATATATATACTTAAAATACGAATTAAGCAATTTAATAAAAAAAATTGTATGGTAAAAGATACGATAATTGCTAAATAATAATAATAATGAGTTGGATAATTGTTTACAAATGCTATAGGCCTATACTTTTTTAAGCACCAACAACTGAGACGTTCAGTGAAGTCATATTCCTTTTATCGACAATTTTTTATAAACGTTTACAAAGTTTACTGAACGTCCCATTTCTTGCTAAGCACTGTCGCCTACTTCTTTAGCTTGTACATTAAGGAGTAGCAATCGTACAATATATATATATACAATAATATCAATATAGAAAAGTAATCGTACAATATATATATATATATATATATATACACAGGGCGTCCCAAAAAATGTATACACTTTAACAGCTGATAGTTTCTTTCTTTCCAAGTTAAACCCATTAGAATTAATAATGGCAGTCAGACTAAGCTTTGAACAAAGGAATATTTCATCTAAAATGCTACTGGAAGTGTGAAAACGCAGTTGAAGTGCAAAGACAGTTTAGGAGGGAGTTTCAAACAGATCCACCAACGCGACTTACCATCACTCGAATTAGAGATAAGTTTGAAGCCGATGGAACTGTTCAGAATGTCCACAAGAAGCGTTCCGGAAACCACGGACATCGACAAGCCCCACAAAGCAAGAAAGAGTACTGGAACGTATCACCAAAGTCCAAGAAAATCTGTGCGGCAAGCGAGTCGTGAGGTAGGAATTTCAGAATCGTCTGTCCAACGCATTTTGAAGCGCTGTCAATGGAAAAGTTACATTCCAAGATTAGTCCATGCTATTAATGAAGATGATGATCCGGACCGAAGAGTGGAGTATTGCGAGTGGTACTTGGCACGATGTGGATGTGGATTGGACGAAGGGTTTCGTAGAATACCCTCCGCGTTCACCAGACCTCACACCACTAGACTTTTTTTTATGGGGATACTTAAAAGACAAAGTCTACGCTATAAACCTGCAACAGTCGCTGAATTGAGAGCAGCCATTGAACGAGAATGCACACAAATACCAAACGAAATGTTTCGTGATGTTTGCGATTCCATTGCTTCGCGTTATCAGCAGTGCCTGGACCAGAACGGACGTCAGTTTGAAAACAGGCGTTGACAAAACAATTAAATAATGTCTGTAGATTCTATTACATTTTGAAAATGAAATGTATTTTAATAAACACTGCCTTTATAAGTATTTAAAGTGTGTATACATTTTTTTGGGACGCCCTGTATATATATATATATATATATATATATATATATATATATATATATATATATATATATATATATATATATATATATATACACACACAATAATATCATATAGAAAAGTAATCGTACAATATATATATATATATATTATATATATCTATATATATATACTGTATATTATACACACACACTTTGGTTTTTGCTTCTGCCCGAATTATTTATTCTGACCAAGGTCAAGCTTTTCACTCCACCTTAGTCTTACAGTTTGATGTGGAATCCGAACCATGCCCGACCAGCAGCAGCCCAGCGTCTTAACCACTAGGCTACCCAGGGTACCCATTTATCTACCAACCAATTTTTTTTATTGTGTGGATAGATGAACTTGGTTTTGCTGCGCACCGCCTGCCGTCACCGAGTCTCGATCCCGGGCCGATGGATTCGTAGTCAGCGACGCTAACCACCACACCATCAAGGCGCACACACACACACATATTATATATATATATATATATATAATATATATATATATAACTTTTTCCTTCACCGCTTTGACTTGAGCATATCTTTTCTGCATGACAACACAAAGTATGCAAATTGTGTGTGTATGTAATTAGTATAATTATTATCGATATTTAAGCTAATTTTTTTTTTCCTACCGCTGAACGACATACGTACTTAACGTTTTTAAAAGCATCGTTCAGTAGTAGTTTTTACAACCACGATAATATAAAATAGCAGAATTTTGCGTTTCCCGTATCATAGAATGAAGTGCATGAAATTAATTTTATTATAAATGGCTCTTTGAATTTTTGAATTGAGAGAGAGAGAGAGAGAGAGGAAGCCTCAAAGACCTTTCGGTGCACTCGGAGAGGTTCCTGTTATTAAACTGGTTCATTTTTTTTAACTATTCTAGCAGTAGTAGAAAACTGGATGTAAAAACACGACGCTCTCTACCCACCCTCCGCTCACTCCTTGCCAGAGGTGGGTACGGTAAAAGGTTGAAAAAATACCTTGAGCCAAGAAAATTTTATGGGAAAGAGAAGAATATATAAGTTATCTGTACATTTACGTTATGCGCAAATAGAGATCGTACATTAGATAGCACCGATGTATAAACTAAATAAGATACTTGGCCCGATCGTACATCAACCACTCTGTTCGTCACAAAAGCCTCGAACATGTGGTTTTCATTTTATACAAGAGAGAGAGAGAGAGAGAGAGAGATCTGTATATAATTTAATATAATTCTGAAATGGCCGATATATATATATATATATATATATATATATATATATATATATATACTGTGTATGTGGGAAGTTTCATAGTTGTTACGAAGGAAGATTGCTAAGATTGCTGGAAACGTTGTCAGTTTAATTTATATTCAAAAATTGGCACAACTCACTGCGTGCGTCATTGCTATAACTTTTACAAATATAATATAATAATAATAATAATAATAACTACGGTATCTTATGAACTAAAAAGCTAAAATTTTAATTGCATGTAATTCTTGTATTGTGTGTAATATATATATATATATATATATATATATATATATATATATATATATATATATATATATATACACACTTCTTGTAACCCGTAATGAGTAGAAGCAATTAGATATAGCTTGTTATTGAATGAATGGGCTCTTAGTTCCTAATTAAAAGGTTAGTTAATAGCGTTTTGTGTATCACAGAATGTAGCATTTTATTACTTCCTGAAGGGTGTATTGTTCGTCAAATAGGCACGAAGTTATAATTTAGGTGTTCGTCCACTGAAGCCAACAACCGTTTGCATCTCGTACAGAGGAGAAAAATGCACAAATGCACACATGAAGACATACAAGATATCTGTAAAATTTAAATAAAGTACGGTTAATTGCGGCCTGTGTGTGTGTGTGTGTGTGTGTGTGTGTGTGTGTGTGAGTTACAAGGAAAAGAAGTACCTCAAAAGGCCTTGCGGCCCATACCGAGGAGGTACTAATGGCAACGGGTGCCAGGGAAAATTTTCCACACACTCAAATAGTGTGCAAGATTTGGTCTAACCTTTTCTTGAAATGATTCACAGAGGAACTGTTCACAACTTCTGAAGGTAAAATGTTCCACTTGTCACAGATCTTATACGTAAAGTAATTCTCACACACTAGTCCTAAACCGTTTCACATCCAACTTCCAACCATTGTTGCGAGTTGGGTTATCATTTAAACTAAACATGCTTCTAAAATCGACATCGTTGAACCCGCGTAAGAGCTTGAAAACCTCGATGAGTTGACCGCGCAGCCTCCGAGTTTCCAGCGAAAACAAGTCCAGGGCGCGTAAGCGTCGATTGTAGCCCATATGCCTATTGGAAGGGATTAACTTTGTGGCCCTCGCCTGCACTCGCTCCAGCCTCTCAATATCTTTCCTGAGGGTGGGCGACCAGAACTGCACAGCATACTCCAGGTGCGGCCGAACCAGGGAATTGTACAGAGAGAGCACGATCTCCTTGTTCCGAAACTGAAATTGCCTCCTGATATAACCCAACAGCTTCTCGGCTTTCTTTCCACCTCTACGCACTGTTTCGTAAACTTAAGGTCGCTGCTAATTAGCACACCCAAGTCCTTTTCCAATCAGTCGCCTCGATATTACTCCCAACATCGAGTAGTCCGACTTCGGATTGGCGTAGCCAATGTGTATCACCTTGCATTTACCCAAGTTAAACGGCATTTGCCATTTTTCGGACCACTTTCCTGTCCTACCTAGGTCCGCACGCAGTTGCTCGATCGCTTCGGGCGTCCCAACATTGGCCCCAAGCTTGGTCTCATCAGCGAATTTGGCGATCCGACTGACGATGCCACCGTCGATATCATTTATGTAAATGATAAACAACAGTGGCCCCAAAACGGAACCCTCAGGAGCCCCACTAGTGACCGAGGCCCAACCCGAACAAACCCCTTTAATTACAACCCTCTGCCTCCTATTCTTCAGCGAGTTTTCAATCCACCTACCTACTTCCCCACCGATGCCCAGCGCGCGGACTTTCGCCATTAGCCGGCGGTGAGATACCTTATCAAAGGCTTTCTGAAAGTCGAGATAAAGTACCGGGTGTCTCAAAATAGATGGAACCCATTGACATGATAATAATTTATTACTCAGAAAATAAACTCCAAAAAAGATTACATTTCCTGGAAGCTGATATGATAACAATTAAAACTGAAGAGTTGAGGTCTCTAGATCAAAGGATACATTTATTAGAGCACATGTTCCAAAGACCGCCGTTGCGCTGCAGACACACTTGAAGCCGACGAGCGAAGTTGTCAATCACCCTGACACCCTGCACAGAGTGCAAGGGCCTCTGAAGCACCTCGTCTGGGGCTTGTGTGTGCCCCAGAACACATTGTTCTTGCTATTGACATACCCACTGAGCAAGAAGTGTGCTTCGTCGCTGAACCAAACATCATCAAGAAAGTCAGGATCCTCTTCGATCTTGTTCTCGAACCACCGGCACATCACAACACGTTTTGCCATGTCAGCTGGTGTGAGTTTATGCTTGATCTGGATCCTGTATGGTACAGCTGAAGATCCTTGATCAAGATTCTTTGCACTGACGCACGTGAAAGACCCAGATCTTGGCAACGTCTTCGGATTGACTTTTTCGGACTCCTTCCGACAGAATCTCTCACCGCATTCACATTGTCAGGAGATCTTGCAGTCACCTTCCTGCCAGATCTGGGTGTTTCTGCTTTCTTGTTGAGATTGTTTACTGATCCTGTGGCTTGAAATTGTGTGCCCACGATAAATTTGGCTTTTCTGGGGATAATTGTTGAAGTTGAACTTCTTGCGAAATTTCGCTTGCACAGTTTTGAATGATTTCGTCTCCAAATAAGTAGTGACGCAAAAAATTTTTTCCTCCTTTGTCCAAGGCATTTTGATTGATAATTATTAGTTGTTATCGTCTCCTCTCTTCAAATCTGAGAAAATAGAACGAGAACATTAATATTGGCAGAATTATTAGCAGTGACATGGGTTGCATGTATATTGAGACACCCTGTATATCAATCGCCCTACTCTTATCATACTCACCCAACATGACGTGGAAAAACTCGAGCAAGTTGGTGAGACACGACCTATGCCGTCTAAACCCATGTTGGGAGTCCCCAAGCAGCTTATAGGAATCCAAATGGTCAACGATCTTATCCGCTATTATCCCCTCTAATAATTTACCTACAACTGAAGTGAGACTAATGGGACGATAGTTCCCTGGACTTTCGTGATCCCCCTTTCTTAAAGATAGGGATCACGTTGGCTTCCCTCCAGTCACCAGGCATCTGGCCCGTCTCCAACGATTTGTTGAAGACTGTAGCCAGGTGGGGAGCCACCTGGTCGCGCACCTCCCGCAACACTCTGGGGAGAAACTGGTCTGGCCCAGGAGCCTTAAACGCGTCCAGTTTTTCTATTCTATCGGCAACGACTGTTGCGGTACATCGAACACTATCCAGGCCAGCACCTTCGTGCCTCACCCCTGGCTCGGGGATGACGCGGATGTCCTCCCTGGTGAACATTCCCGCAAAGTACTCATCAAGCACATTAGCGATGTCCGCGTCGGAGGTCCGCAGAACGCCGCTTCGATCCTTTAACGGGCCTATCATGCTTCTAATGGGGTTTCTACTATTAACATAACTGAAGAACTCCTTAGGGTTCCCCTTGCAGAGGCTTGCCACCCGTAGTTCTTCGTTACGTTTCGCTAGCCTAACCTTCGCCTTCACTTCCCTACACAGGCGGAGAGAGAGAGAGAGAGAGAGAGAGAGAGCCTCAAAGACCTTCCGGTCCACTCTGGGAGGTTCCTGTTATTAAACAAGTTTGTTTTTCTTTCAACTATCCTAGCAGTAGTAGAAAACTGGATAGAAAAGTATAAGGCTCTCTCCCCACCCTCCGCTCCCTTCCTGCCAGAGGCAGGTACGGAAAAAGGTTGAAGAAAATACCTTGATCCTGGAAAAGTTGCCAAGGAAATTTTACAGAAAAGTGGAGAATATATAAAAAGCTCTATAATTACCATGCCCAGAGATCGTGCAAGTGAACTCCTGCAGAGTTACGTTATGTTTTAGTCTTAAATTATGAGAGTATTCAGTACTTTGTCTAGCCTATTTTTAAACACATTTACACTTTGGCTGGAAACAACTTCTGAGGGAAGTTGGTTCCAGATATTAACTATTTTATAGAAGAGAGAGAGAGAGAGAGAGAGCCTAGGCCAACTGGACATAGGTGAGGTCAAATGTTTGATAGTTCACAGATGTAGTTAGGTAAGTTTTGTGCGGTAACACTTTTGGTACCTCAGAACATAAAAAATTTGTGTTTATAAAATCAAGAAATATTTTTGTTTCCATGGAAAAGATATCTTAGTCCTAATTAGGTTGGGTTAGGTTAGATTAGTGAGTACCTCGCTACTTAATGAATTAGCAGAAACCACCCTTCGAGCCCTCAATTGCGTCCGAAACACATCACGCTCTTTTCGGTTCGATGACACAAAGGTTACGTTAGATTAAATTAGGTTTTCAGAGATATGGATTTAAAGAAATCCGTACGTCGCTCATGCATATATATATATATATATATATTATATGTGCGCCTCGGTGGTGTAGTGGTTAGCGTCGCTGACTACGAATCCGTCGGCCCCGGGTTCGAGACCCGCTGACGGCAGCCGGTGCGCAGCAAACCCAGTTGTTCATCCTTCCACACAATAAAGTGGTTGGTAGATAAATGGGTGGCCTAGTGGTTAAAACGCTGGGCTGCTGGTGAGGCGTGGTTCGGATTCCAAGTTAAACTGTAGATTTAAGGTGGAGTGAAAAGCTTGACCTTCGTCAGAATGAACAATTCGGGTGGAAGCTAACCAAAGGTGTATATATATATATATATATATATATATATATATATATATATATATAGAGTGGTGTGTGTGTTCAAAATAACTGAAACGATCGTACCGTTTGAGAATTGTGCGGGCGGAGGTTTGCATCTCGTGATGTCTTTCAGTTAACAAGTTCAGTTTTCCTTTCTGTAACTATTTTTTTTTAATATCAGAAAAACAATTGCAGTAGTTACCGGTACAGTTCTTTGGAAACGCTATTCAGAAGGGTCCCATTGTCGGTCTGGAATCCGTGTGTGTTGAGCATCCTCGTCGGTCATATAACCGGCAACGGAAAATATAGAACGAGTATTGTGTCTTGATCAAAGGAATTAAAGTGTCACGTTTATAATTGGTATTGTTATTGGACTCATTTTGGCCTTTTTCGTCATCGTGAAAGTGTAGATATACACACGTATACACATTTATGCGCGCGCGAGCACACACACACCATATATATATATATATATATGTGTGTGTGTGTGTGTGTATGACCATATTGTGTCCATTATAGAATGTGGCGTTTGTGTCCGTATTCTGTATACCTCCCTCGAAGATCGAATATCTCCCCTAAAACGTCTTTGGGATTGGGTCTTTTCCGCGCGGATTCCTCTCCTTTCCTCTCCACAGCCGTCCTTTTGTTGGTCCTGAGCGACCGTTACCCGTCGTACATTTTTCTTTTGCGTCACTTTTGTCTCCTTTCGAATTGGGCGTAACGTTATGCACCTTCAGATCAGCTGATGACGCGTGCCTGGAGCCTGAAGTCCGTCTTTGAAGGCTCGTGCCACGTGCTTCCGTTAGAGCGACGTCGTTTGTCTTACGTTACTATAGTATAAAAGAGCCAGGTGAGAGAAATTTAATTATATATATATATATATATATATATATATATATATATATATATATACACACCTAAATCGCCAAATTCCTCCTACATTTTCGTCGGTGGTCACTAAAGTTACATTAGCTCCTACATATGATGTCTTTTAGTTTTTCAAATTTTTAATCACGCTTGCGTTAATGTAAGGAGGGGTTTCATTAAAAGTGTAGAGAATGCACTTTTTTGCCGTATATAGTGATTACTTTTTTGAATTTCACTCGCGTTAGAATTTTATTAAAGAAACTCGAAATCAAATTACTACTACTTACAGTACTACTAAATTACAGCCTCGTAGGGACCAGCCGGTCTGTTGCTGTTTGGGGTCCTTCGTATTCCTTTGTGTACTTCATACTACCTCACTATTTTACACACCCGGTGTTTGTTAACCTAACCTAACCTAAACCACGAAAAACATATCCTACAACATAATAGTAGCTACAGTATTTCACGTGTAGGATGAAAGTGCTAAAAAAGATAGCAATAGGAGCGAATGTAACTTATATATATATATATCGCCAATGATATAGATGACAGTAACCATGGCTATCATTGATTATAGCAAAAATACATATTAGTTAAACGTATTTGTTAAATCGTTAGATGAATCTTTGCTAACATTGAGTTGTATTTAAGAAAATTAATTCCCTGGTTATTCTTGAAAAAAAAAAAAGGAAGTACATTCCGAACCCCGCAAGAAGTAAGGAGGGCCAAAACACTTCACATTTCCCCCTTGACCATTCATTCATGTTTCCCCTCATTTTCCCCTCATTTTCCCCGTAATGAATATGGACTCCGAACCGAGTCATATTAAACTGTTTACAACGTCAGTTTATATAGAGTTGTCCTTAAAGGAATTTAGCATTTGGGACTTTCGACCCTATTAGACCTTAATCGTGACGTGGAAGAAAAAGTTTCATTACACGCTCTCTGTATACATTTGATTTGTTGGCTACGGCATTTAGACGTACAGGCTGCATCCGTGCGTAAATGCGTACAACGTGTTTGGTTTCCGATTTGAACTTTAAATCTCGCGCCCTTCTCCTTGTTAAATGTCCCGACTGAGCCTGCATGGCGACCAGGTGTGGTGCGGCGGCGGCGGCGTGGTGGTGGAAGCGAGCGGCCTTTTAAACCGATCTGAAAGGCGTTCGAGACCTCTTGAGCCGTTCTTTTGTCCGTCGTAACCGTCGCCAGATTCGAAGTCGCAATTACACGGCCGTCATGTGGATCGGCGGCATCTGAGCTTCCTTTTCAGCCCTCCTCGATCCGATCTACACCAGATGGAGCCATTTAACTTTGAAACCAATTCGCCCGTTATTATCTTCAGACTTCACTCTCTGCAGTATGCTTCGACAACGGAATTCTTGAAACCTTTGAATACATTTCATCTCGTATATATATATATATATATATATATATATATATATATATATATATATATATATATATATATATATATATATCCTAATGTTAAAAACCAAATTATTTACCCATTTTATATCATTGTATATGTGTGTACAGGCACTGGGCATAAGTGAGATCCAGCGCGTGATAATTCACAAGCATAGAGTAGTACTCTTTTTTTTATATTGGTAACATTCACAGTACCTCAGAAGGTAAAAAAAAATGGGCATTTTTATAGTCGGAAAGAAATTACATGTTAAACCTGATTAGGATAAGTTACGCTTGGCTGGGTTAAGTTTGGTTAGGTAATATCCCATTATTTAGGCACTTAAAAGAAAAGAAAGACCCCTTTGATCCCCTCAATTATAATATACATTCATGTTCATTCGATGTCAACGATTACGTTAAGTTAATATTGCGCTTTTAATAAATAACATTAAAAAAGCATTAAAAAAGACGATACTTTGCTGACACCGAGGTGTGTGTGTGTATGTGTGTGTGTGTGTGTTCTTTGAACAGTTGTTGCACGTCCCTTCTTCGCCTTCTTCGGAAATGCAATATATATATATATATATGAGTCCCTGCATGGGAGCGGGTGGCATTCGTCTTCCCATTGGCCGTTGGTAACGCGTGCCGTTCGCTCCCACACTCATTCACAAACGCGAAGAAGAGAAGTCAAACGCGGCCATCGAGACTTTTTCCTTATATATATACAGTATATATATAATTTTTTTTTCCCTATTATTTTTCCCTATTATTTTTAGAGGAGAGGAACTCCATTATACTCGGGCAGCACACACTTACGGAACATATATATATATATATATATATATATATATATATATATATAGCAAACGTCTTTTGCGAATTTCTCACGACAAACCGATTTCTCCCACTAGTTCGACATACGCCACGTGCGTCGATTCTCACACTGGACGAATTTGCACTGCTTGTTTCCACTGCATTCGTATTGTTAACATTCTATAATAATAAAGGGAGGTCGATATTTGGTTAAACAGTTTTGTATGTCGTAGAGTGCTAAACATTATCTAAAATGGTGAGATAATTATTCGGGTTTTTTTTGTTGTCATTTTTAATAAAATATTTAGTTTAATATAAATTTTTCCCTTTATAATCGGCTCGCGCGGGGCTGCTATATGTACATTGGTTATACGTTCGTCTTAAATCGTATACAAATGTTTTACGTCGTACCAGTATGAAGCAAACGATTATGGAATGTCACAAAATCATGCAGATACTTGGATTTCACATGATTTGACACGTCTTTGACAACGGCATTAATCCATGCATGTGAAATAAAAGGTTCCCTTTTGATCACTAATAATAATAATAAAGCTTTGTAAACACCAAGTGAATTCATATATACGTTTAGAAAATATATATATATATATATATATATTATAATATATATATATATATGTGATGAATTTCACAATAAAACACGTGAAATGAATGAATGCTGCAAACCCACAAGGAAAAAGAAAAACGATTCCAAGGCCTTTCGTGTATTCAAAGCTACACCTCGTCATTCCCTGACGAGGTGTAGCTTTGAATACACGAAAGGCCTTGGAATCGTTTTTCTTTTTCCTTGTGGGTTTGCAGCGTATATATATATATATTATATATATATATATATATACTTAATCGTGTCCTCTCTCTCTTTATATATATATATATATATATATAATATATATATCTCTCTCATTTAAGCATGAGTAGTTTCCGGTTTGTTAATTGTTTTCTTATTCGCTTCTTCACCTATAAGTGTCTCATCCTCGAAAGTGTGACGTCATGGAATGCCAACAAGACCGTGGGATCGGAGGCACTATAATCGTATAGAAATTGGCACTGAGAGATAAAAGAAAAATCTCTGCTCACAAAGGATATCCTGCCCCGCAAATTAAGTCTCTTATCGTCTCTTCGAGTCTTTTTATTCTTTTAGCGTATGTGTGTGTGTGCGTGTATCGGTGAAAAATATTTAAAACGGCGCTCACGCTAATTGCCGCTTTTTATTTGCTTTTAAAAATGATCGTCTCTTTTATTACCGAATAGGATTCTTTTTTAATGTTGACCATACGTTTATGTTACATAACCTTTAAATATAATATATATATGTATTATTATATATATATATATATATATATATATATATATATATATATATATATATATATATATATTATATATATATATTATATATATATATATAATATATATATATATATATATATATAATATATATATATTATATATATATATATATATATATTTCATTTGCGCGAGTTTATTATATATAAATAAGTTAGAAGGGCGAGGGCGACCTTTAACTAAATAGGCGTCCTTTTAATTTTGCGCGTAGACGTTTAATTTCTTATCCAAATTTAAATTACAAATTTAAGGAATTTTTGTTTACGTAACAACGTAAATTATGCAAAGTGCCGCAATTGAATAATACAATCTACTCGTACAAAACCCTTACAACCTCTCTTTATACATTCAGCCTCAACAACAATGTATGAAGATTGTTTGGGGCTTTTTTTTTATATTATATGTATAGATTAGTGGTCATTTTCTATTGTTTTTTTTTTTGTTATTGTATTTCCTTTCCTTAATCCTTTCGTTCATGCCTTGTTGCGTCTTCTTATACAAAAACCTCCCCCGACGATTAATTGCGTCGAAACGACTAAAAAAGAAAAAAAAAATTCTACCTTAATTACGAGTGTCGAGCGCCGAGAAGTATCGCGCAAGAGAAGCCCGTGGGAAAACGGAGGAGCCGGAGGAGGAGTAGTAGTAGTCCCGAAACCAAGGAGTCACTTCCTGCCGTCTAGGAGCTGATAGGAGCCGCGAGGAGGGCAATCGATGTTCGAGGAGGACAGGTAAAGGTAAAGTGGGGATGGGGGAAACGGGTGAGGGCGTGGGAGAGAATGCTTGGCGACAACTCTCATCCATCCACTGCCGGATTGGCAACTTAATGTCAACCACATTCTTCCTCGCCGCCGATAACAACAACAACAATAATAATGACTATGATGACGGCAACGCCAACGGTAACTGTTCAACGTCTTTTCATAATAGAGTTTGCGTGGTCGTCGATGGTTAGCAAAGAAACTTTTAACGATAATAAAAACTAGTATATAGTTAAATGCTGCGAGACATATGGCACGTATTGCTGCTTTATATTTTCTGTACATTCGAATTATGTTATTTTTAAATGGTTCGTTTTCGGGATTTGTTTTATCATTAGCGAAAAAAAAAAAAATTGTATAATTTTCATTACCGGTTTTTTTTTTTATTTTTCGTACCAAATGCAAAAAAAAAATATAAAATATTATAATTAGCGTAAAAAACGGTTGCATTTACCGTGATTTCCTCAGTGTTGCGCCCTCAGGGTACGACTAATTCCATATCAGGTGCTGAGGAGGGCGTGGGAATCGCCTCGCAACGTCGTCTATGGAAGGGAAGGTGGCACGCGACTCCTCCTCCGTCCGCGTATTGCGAAAATTTTCTTTTGCGTCTACTCGTCGTGGGCCCATTCCGCTGACGAAGAAGAAGTAGCAGCAGCAGCAGCAGCAGCAGCAGCAGCAGCAGCAGCAGCAGCAGCAGCAGCGGTATCTTAAGAACGCCGCCCGCAACCCGTTATTAAACTGCGATCGAAAAGTTTTCGATAGTCTTTGGAAGCGCCTTTTCTTTTCTTGTCGATTCTTTCGATGCATCGATGGAGTTTGCGGCGAGGAAAGAGTAGGAGAGGAACGCACCGGATGTGGTGAATTATCGCCAGGATTTACGTGTCTTTCTGTGGGACTTAGGTTGCTCGTCGAAGGACTCCGGTCTCTACGAAGAGAGGACTGAGAGGCGGAAACGCCGAACGGTGCCTCGGGGGCCAATCTGTACAGGACGAAAGTAAAAATACCTGCATGAGCGTCGATCGCGAATCATCGTGGTGTATTATATATATATATAATATATATATATATATATATATATATATATATAATATATATATATATATATATAAAAATATATATATATAATATTTTTGGCGTCCGAAATCAACGTTTGCTCAACACTAACTTAATTCCGTGTACGTACATAACTATTCTTACACACTTTTTCCACGTGTGTGTGTGTGTGTGTGTGTGTGTGTGTGTGTGTGTGTGTGTGTGTGAAAGAGGAGAGAAAATTACGAGCGCCATTGCAAAATAATCTGGTATATTACTTAATTGTATTCTTAGAGGTATATACACTCTGCTATAATCGTAAACCAAGGAAAGATCAAAGGTTGCTTGATTTAGTACCTTGTTTTGTTAACTTAATACACACACAGACGAGTATGAAACGGAACTTTCATATGTACGTTCCCTCATTCCAAATATTTACATAGATTCTTTATAGTTTCGAGTATCGTGTATTGGATTAACAGACGAGCATTACTCATTGCTTCCATATAACTTTAATTTGTTAATGGAAGGAACTTCACTTATATCGAGTATATTTCTTACGTTAACCACTTTTATTGTTAAATAGTATACGAGTTTTATTAGAGGGATTTTCGTTAATTAATAGGACGACACGTCTCGGCTTCAGGATAAAAATATATTTCATTTGATCAGGAATAAGAAGCCTTTCAACACTTATTTCGAAATACGTGAAGGGAGGAAAATATTTTCAATTTAACGTAAATTAATTTTTAACTTTTGAAATCGAGAATTTCTTGGGAGAAGTTTTTATTTACTTATAAATATAAAATTTTACATTTTATGAACATGTACTAGTTCATGTATACCGAGTTTATTTTTAGTATATATATATATATGAAAATATGTTTACTTATGGAATCATATCATAAATGTTAAAAATATTACCCATTTTGTTTAAAGCATGTTAATATAACTAATTAATTGATGTGATTTCTATTGGGTATTTATATATTTACTGTATATATATTTTCTTCAGTGTAGAATTAGTTCCCCTTCTAGTATAGCTGGCCGAGACCTTTTTGCACGGCGGAAGCGGTGATTTTGATTCGAATGCCGCTGACGGTGGTGGTGGTGGTGGTGCCCTTTCGGCGCATGGGAACCTTCCTCGTGGGGCGCTCCCGTAGTCTCTTCAGCTCCTTCAAACGACACTTCTCTGAAGATGGAAAGTCAAGTGTTGTAATGTAGGTTGGGGCATCATCGCGTCATTGATACCCTCCTGAGATGAAACCCCGAGCATGATGCATTCTTGCATTTCGTATATTAGAGGCATTTATGTCTCGCGTGTATATAAATGCGTGTCACTTTTTGGTTGGGTTTGTTGGCGACGTTATTGCTGCTGTTGTTGTTGTTGTTGTTGTTTATTGCGAATGGGTATATGGGTTAAAAAGGAAAGCCGAAATGCGGGGTACGGGGTTGTTGCCCGTCTAATTAAAATCGTACGGGAAGGTTATTGCATTATTTATTTTTGTTTCGCGATTGTCGAACTTTATTTATGGAGTTTGAATTACGTGTATAATTAAGTGTAGCGTTTCTCCGCGCGACACCAAATGATATTAATTCCGCGTGTAAGGTTATTTGGGTAATGTTGAAAGGAGGGTAAGCGGCTCACCCGCGTAACCCCCTGAGAATCAGTAGCATTGTTCCCGCGCCATTAAAGGCACGCCGCCCCCTTCTTCCAGGATGCTCCTCCGTATGATGAGTTGACCCGACCTCGCCTTTTGACCCCCGTTCGCGATCTCTGACCTCTTGACACGGCCCGAGGCACGACCGGAGATGGTATATACGCGATCGGGGCGAAAGAAAGATGCTTACCGCATCTCTCGTTCGACCGACGAAGAGGCATCCTCATTTTAAAATTAATTCTCCGTTCGAGTGGCCAACCTTTTCGTTCTCTCTCTCTTTCTACCCCTTCTTCAGTGTTGCCTCGACTCTTCCCAGTCTTTAACGTCGTTATTTTGCCACTCGTATCGTTTTATACAGTCGTTACGTTATTTATTCGTTATTTACGCGTTATTATATATACACACAAAAGAATTTCGTCCTTGTATAACGTCGGTTTCTTTTATATATATATACACACAGTATACTGTATATATATATATTTTTTTAATTTTGTTTTTGGAAACGGTTGAGTACTGACGTTTTCATTTTATCCCCTCAAGTTTTTGTGTCACCAGAATCATAACGGTAAGTTTCACTTATTATTATTATTATATTATTATTATTATTATTATTAATATTATTATTATTATTATTATTATTAATATTAATATTATTATTATTATATAATAATAATATAATAATAATACCTGTTTAATATAGTTTTTTCATCTAAATTGTTAAAAATTTTAAAATTTGTATATAGATGTTGAATCGATAGGCGGTTACATCGTATGCATAAATTTGGTTGAAATTAGTCTTTCCCCAACTCGTTATTACTCTTGTTGTTTATTGTTGTTGTTGTTATTATTATTACGATAATTGTGGCACTCGATCGGTGTATGAATATACGTACGAACTTCTATTCTTTTTCTGTAGAGAATATAGTAATTCTTTTATCATAAGTATACTTTATACGAGACCCTTTTAAGAAAAAGTGGCTAAGCGCCAAAAGTTTAAAAAAAACGCCGGAAAACGTAGTCAAAAGTTGTACCAAATTTGAAAGTGACATAACTTTTGAACTTTGTGAATATATTTCGACGATGGCGCTTTCAAATTTGGTATAACTCTAACTGCGGTTTCTGCCTTTTTTTTTTTTTGGTCACTTAGCCACTTCTTCATACGATGGCGTCATATACAATATATTATATTCTGTAAATTTTAATCTTGTTCGCCAATATTTCGTCTTTCCGTTTTTCGCATAGGCATAATTTTCCGTTAAAAGTTGTCCGTTCACTCGATCAGCGCAGGAAACATTAATTCTCTTCGTGTAATAATAATAAAAAAAAAAAAAAAATAATAATAATAATAATTGCTCACGGTCAGCTGATTTTCATCGACAGCGGATTTTATACACGCGAGAGTCAGTTCCGCAACTAACAAAAAGGAGATTCATAAATCGAAAATCGCTTTTACGCGAAGTTCGATATATAAACAGACGATAGGTCGTTAAAAATGCAAGAGGAGCACGATTAAAGATGAAACGACATAATGTTGTTCTTTGTTTTTCTTTTTTTTTTTTTTTTACTTTTTTTTGCACTTGACTCGATGGCTGAATGCTTGATGAAACCTTTTCGCAATCGGAGTGATATTTAGCTTCGTTCGGGCCGCGTTCAACGGCGACAAAGACACGCTTTGATGAACGCTCCTTTTGTCACCGATACGAAACTCTTAATTCGGGTTAATTCGCTCGCCCGCCCTTTCTTAGCATTCATGACCTATTTGTATTTGGAGGGAGGCCGCGAGGAGAGTTGATTAGAGAGAGAGAGAGGGGAGAACGGTGAACGACTGTAAGCGATGAGGGGAGATAAATATTGAATATATTGCTCCTCGAGTAAATAGGGAAAGTGTTTGGATGCGGGGATGCGTAAAGAGGGTTTTTTACCGATGTTCGAACTCGTAAATATTTCTTGAATGAGATTCTTATCGCAATTTATTTCCTTTTAAACTTTGAGGGGAGCACTCCTCGTGACACTGCCTAAGACCGTATATTCCCCTCAAAACCTCCGTATAGCGGTGATAGATTGCGGTATCCTGCATGCGCTGAATTTGCGAAAGTCGGATAAATCCCGTTACATCATAATTAGCGTTTATATAGAGGGTGATCACAAATTATATAAGCATTAATTTACTTCAGAAGTAACAGGCAATAAGGGTCGTTGCATTCGTAATTTGTGGGTACCTTCTGTTTATTACGTACAACTGCGTACTATATATATATATATATATATATATATATATATATATATATATATGATGAATAAACCACGAAGGAAAAAGATATATATTATAATATATATATATATATATATATATATAGATATATATATATATATTTCATGCCAACTTTTGCTTTAGTTTTTATTCGTGCTCATATTTTACTCAGTAGCTCCTACGTGTCATATTTGTTATATTTTTAAATTTTTAATCACTTACACTTGCGTTAAGAGAGGTGTGTGTTCCATTAGAAAGTTTAGAGAAAGTGCCTTTTTACCGTATACAATGATTATTTTTCCGAATTTCACTCGCATTTCGTTAGGATTTTAATTAAAAAACTCTAAATCAAATTACTACTACTTCATGCTACCTCAGGATTTTACACACCGAGTTTTTTTGTTTTAGATTAGGTTTGGTAACGTTAGCCTAACCTAAGCATCTACGAAAAAGGAGTAATTTTTTGATTAGGGGAAAAGTGATGTAAAAGATAGCACCGAATAGAGCGAACTTATACGCGTGTGTATGCGCGCGGGCGCCAGCGAGCGTAGTCAACTGGGCAGAAGTGAAGTCGAGTGTATGACAATTCACGGATGAAGTTGAGTAATTTTATTTTGAGAGGTGGTGAGGTAAGGCTTTTGTTACCTCGAAACATGAAAAAAAATTACGTAAAAAAATGTGGAAACATTTTTACTGTCGGAAAAAAAATGTACGCTGCTCCTTATTAGGTTAAGTTAGGTTAGGTCAGATTAGCTAGTACCTCACTATTTAACAGAAACTACCCTACGAACTCTCAATTGCGCCCAAAACACTAATCACGCCCTTCTCGGTTCGGTGGTACTAAGGTTAGATCATTTAGTTCAGGCGTATGGATTTAAAAAAGTCAGTACTCACATATGCGGAGATACGCACGTGTGTGTGTGGTGTGTGTGTGTGTGTGTGTGTGTGTGTGTGTGTGTGTAATATGCTTGTTTTCTCATGAAAATATTTGCATTTAAGTTCTTCCGTTTCGAAATAGGATTGAAAAATTGTTAAATAGTTATTTCATGTGTTTACCGCATGTCGGCAATTAAGTTTTTTTTTTGGTCGCTGAAGTTTAGAATTTAAGTTCTCTTTCAGTTAAAAGGAGCGAAATGTAAGTAAGAAATGAAGTAGGCTATAAATTGATGGTTTGGGCCCCACTTATAATTATGTCCTCGACCAAATAAATTTGGAGGGGGTTACACTGGATTGCGCGTGTCCATACGTCCGTCCACCCGTCCGTTCGTCACGCGTGCGTGGATCATCGCGAGACGATGTGTCATGAGCGGGATTCGGGTTTCTGTATCACGGGTCAAGGTCACGAATAGGGGTAAGATGTCAAATGGAGGCGCGTGCCGTAATTTTTTAATCACTCTACGTAAGTTGATAAAACTAAGCGCGTACGTAGATGATCGTATGGCGATGCTTTTTGAGCGGGGCTCGGGTCTCCGCATCAAAGATCAAGGTCACAAATACGGGTCATTGGTCAAATGGGGGTACACGCTATAAGTTTTTTAACTACTTAACATAAATCCACGAAACTCCGCACGTATGGGTCATCGGAAGACGATGCGTCTCGAGCAAGACTCAGGTTCTCGCATCAAAGGTCAAGGTCACGAATAGAGGAGAGAACATTTGATGTCGTTCCGACGTAGTTAATGTTATAAATATTTTTTATCTCTGTTTTCAGTAGAAAATTGTTGTTTTGATCGTCAAATTTGTGGAGAAAATCATCCATTTGTGATGAGTTTTACATTATGAATGGAATGATGTGGTTCGTGTGATTCTTCTTCAGAATCTTTCTTCGAACGATTTTTATACAAGTGAAACAAAAATAACGTATAAAGGATGGCGACTTTAAATCAATTTATACGTCAACAAGGAGTGACGCCACATATTTAGACAGCAAATATGAATAATAATTTTCCATTCTCTCTCTCTCTCTCTCTTCCTCTCTCTCTCTCTCTCTCTCTCTCTAATATATATTATATATATATATATATATATATATATATATATATCAAACCGTCATGAATAATGTGCTCGAGCCTTAGGTAAACAAGGCCTATACGTCGCCCTCACACTTTTTTTTATTTTAGTTTTCTTCCCAGAGCTGCGCGCGCAACCGCAACTCTCAACCTGAGTAATATGAGGAAAAACAAACGTCGTGGGAATATTCTATAATACGAGTATCTATCTCCTTCCATCTTTTTTTTTTATTTGTTTTGTGCTTTTATAATATTTATGTTAATTCTTATTTACGTTTTGTTTGTTTTCTCTTTCTACTTTTTCATAACTTGGGTTTGACTTTGTCAACGCCACTATACGTCTATATTTTGATAGATACATAGATCTGTTTCGGTATATATATATAAGCGTTCGCCCAGTTTTTCAATTATATATATATATAATATATATATATATATATATATATATATAATATATATATATATATATAAAGGGTGATCCAGAGAAATGGGACCCAAAAGAAACCCCTGTAACTCTTAAAGTATAAGTCCTTTATAAAATCATACGCATCATTCGAAAGAGGATAGTTACAAGTTTGTACAGAATTGTATAGGTTTTGACAATACAAGACAAGATAAGATACAAAACAAAATAAAAGTGTTAGTTAAAACTAACCCTTCAAGATGACTGCATGGACTGTGGAACAGCTGCGTTTCATAACTGAGCAATATTATGAGCATGGAAGAAGTGTAGTTTCAGCTCAAAGATCTTTCAAGACAAATTTTCAGATGTCAAAATCACCTAAGAAAGTAATCCATCCATCGGTGTGTCAGAAATTTTTCCCTAACTGGCAGCATTGGAAAAAGAAAACCAACTGGAAGAGTGCGCACAGCAAGGATAGACGAGATCATTAACAGAACTCATGAAATTGTACAGGATAATCCTAACATAAGCATCAGACGTGCTTCTCAGCTGTTAGGAGTTGGATATGGAACAACAACACACCGTATATTCAAGCAAAATTTAATGCTCTTTCCATTAAAATTCAAACAGTGCAACAACTAAACGATGGAGATTTCGCACGAAGACGACAATTCTGTCAATGGATCCAACAGAAGGTAAATGACACCACCAATTTTCTAGCAACTTTGATTATGTCAGACGAAGCCCATTTTCACTTGAATGGAACTGTAAACAAACAAAATTGTCGTTTCTGGGCAACAGAAAATCCATTGAATATTACCGAAGTCCCGTTGCATAGTCAGCGTGTAACTGTTTGGTGTGGTCTTACTGCATCTCAGATCATAGGGCCGTACTTTTTCGAGGATTCCACCGGAAACACGGTCACTGTAAATGGTGATCGCTACGAAAAATGTTGACCGATTTCCTTATTCCTAAATTAAGAGATCTTTGTCTAGAAAACCACTGGTTCCAACAAGACGGAGCTACCTGCCATACCACGAGGAACTGCATGGCAGTTTTGCGTCAAACGTTTCCAGGCGAGTTAATCTCAAGATTTGGAGACGTTGAATGGCCCGCAAGGTCTCCGGATTTTTCTCCCTTAGATTATTATCTCTGGGGATATTTAAAGAGTAGGGTCTACAGAAATAACCCAACGACCTTGCAAGAATTGAAGGCCGCCATCACAAATGAGATACAGGCCATACCACCGCACACTCTTGCAAAAGTGATGCAGAACTTACAAGCGAGAACACTGGAATGTTTGGCAACTAATGGAGCATTTTGAAAGGAGTCATTTTAAAAAAATAAATATTTCATAATAAACTTGTAACTCTACTCTTTCGAATGATATATAGTTTTTATGAAAGGTATTAAATATTAAGAATATTTGGCTTTTTTTTATGGGTCCCATTTATCTGGATCACCCAGTATATATATATGCTGCAAACCCACAAGGAAAAGAAAAAACGATTCCAAGGCCTTTCGTGTATTCAAAGCTACACCTCGTCAGGTGTAGCTTTGAATACACGAAAGGCCTTGGAATCGTTTTTCTTTTCCTTGTGGTTTGCAGCATTATTCATTTCACGTTTTATTGTGAAATTCATCCCATATATATATATATTATTATATATATAATATATAATATATAATATATATATATATTATATATATATATGCGCATTTCACTGGTGTAGTGGTTACTATAGCTGAGTATGAATCTACCCGACCCGAGTTCGATTCCCGGTGACAGCAGGCGCCGCGCAGCTAACTTAGTTGTTCATTCTTCCGCACAATAAAATTGGTTGGTAGATAAATGGGTATCCTGAATAGCCTAGTGGTTAAGACACTGGGCTACTTATCAGGAGGTCGTGAGATCGAGTTCGGGCGAGGACTTTGTAATTTTTGACCGCCCGTGGTGGATCGTAGTTCGGATTCTACGTTAAGCTAGGTCTAAGGTGGAGGAACAAGCTTGACCTTCGTCAGAATGAACAATTCAGGCGGAAGCAAAACGAAGAATTACCAAGGTGTGTACCAGGACAACCAGGACAGTACCAGATGAGCCGGGCGTGCCTGGCTATGTACGGTGGAGAGCGCAAGAAAGCAACTCGCTCCTCCACCAGGCCAGACCTAGAGGCGGGGCCACCAGCTTGACCTCCGTGTGAAGAGAGACCAACGCACGAAACAACATAAGGTTCATAAGGTGTATATATATATATATATATATATATATATATATATATATATATAATATATGGGATGGGATGAATTTCACAATTAAGCACGTGAAATGAATGAATGATGCAAGCTCACAAGGAAAAAGAGAGATGATTCCAAGGCCTTTCGTGTATTCAGAAGTACACCTCGTCAGGGTGTCAAGTTCCCTGATGAGGTGTACTTCTGAACACACGAAGGCCTTGGAATCATTTTTCTTTTTCCTTGTGGCTTTGTATCATATCTATATACAGTGAACCAAAGTTTAGCTCCGTTTGAAATATTGTAGCAGACGTTATGATCAAGCTTGTGGCTGTGAACTGTGAAGCCGTTTACAAATTCAAGTTCTTTTACATAAACTACAAGTGACATTGCAAAACGTTCTGTTAAAGACGTTGGCACATTCATTTCTAATGATCACTCCATTTTGGAGGCTTGGGAGTGGTGGATCACCTATAAAGCCTGTGTTTCACAGGAAGTCAATGTCACGTACTGGGGATATATATAATATATATATATATATATATATATATATATATATATATATATATATATATATATATATATTAGAAGTCCGTTAGCCTAGACATGATGTTAATTTAAAGACTTGTATAAGAGAAGCTGAGCTGTGTGTGCATAAAGACGTGTGCGTGCTTCCAACCCGCACCAAAACCATCCGGACCGAACCGGACCGCCAGCGATGAATCACCGATCCCCGGAATCCTCGGACGGGATTGGGGGCCCTCACCGAACGCCGGGGTTGCGACCTTCTTGCTCGCGGAAGAGCGTGGGGGAACCCAACACCTGAGCTGAAGTTGTGATGGGGGGGGAGGGTAAGGAAAGAGGGGAGTAAGGTTTTCCCCTCGTTTCCCCACAGAAAAGAGGGTCAATACTGTATCAATTCGGAGGCTCTATAGAGAGACTTTGTTCTTAGAGGATTCGCTCGCGCCCCCCCCCCCCCCCCCCCCCTCTCTCTCTCTCTCTCTCTCTCCTCTCTCTCTCTCTCTCTCTCTCTCTCTTTACGTTTTGTTTTTCCCTTTTCCGAACTACGTGTTTTTTTTTTTTTACATTGGAGGAGGAGACAAGTTTTAAGATTGCGACTCCTGTTTTGACCGTAGATAGAAAAAAGTTTCCGATTTCTCGTGATAATCTTTTGTGTGTAGCCTATATATATATATGAAATTATTTTGTAAGGTCGAATATCCTTTTATTTCTTGTTTTAAAAAAGTTTATATATATAATATATATATATTATATATATATATATATATATATAATATATATATATATATATATATATATATATATATATATATATAGGCAGTTCTTGGACTGGTGCATTGGGTAGCATAATATTACATATATATTATATATATATTATATATATAATGGGAATGAACTCAGAATGGTTCCCTGAGTTTTTTTATGATACATACAGACCGTGCATGGAACAAGGAACTCTTCTGGGATAATTAAATCCACTATAGTCCGAATAATTAATGGTAAATGAGAAATACCATAGTTTTTCTTTTTCATGATGCAAGCCCGACGTGGGCAACGGGTCCCTCGCAAAAAGGTCCCATAAATATAGCTTCCCTCACCAGCTATCTGCAAAGCAGACAGGATCAAGCTTTGGGACATGGATCTAGGGTTTAAAGCAGCCTAGCCCAGCTACATTTAGAACCTCAATATAAGCAAAAGACTCGTTGCATTCACGTCGGATTGAATAAATCAAAGAAAAAGGGGTAACTATTATATTTTTAGCCAAAACCAAAACTTAAACCTCAACTGGCAGAATTGAGCGTCCACTTTTCAAGGCACATAACATGTCCGTTTCATAATGGGAATGAACTCAGAAGGGACCCGTTGCCCACGTCGGGCTTGCATCATGAAAAAGAAAAACTATGGTATTTGTCATTTACCATTAATTATTCGGACTATAGTGGATTTAATTATCCCAGAAGAGTTCCTTGTTCCATGCACGGTCTGTGTGTATCATATATATATATATATATATATATAATTTCAATGAAGGTATACAATTATAAATAGATATATGCATATAAGGGTACTTATCGCAGTTGAGACTACAATGTATTGCAATTTTTCATTACTTATATTGTAGCTGTATTTTTCTAGCTATATTCGCACCCCCCCCCCCCAAATCCCATTGTGACGTCATACAACATTCGCCTATCAATCTTCTTCCTTTAACCCCACCCCTCAAATCGTAGTTTCTCATATTTCTTCATACGGGATGGCTTGATAAATAATGAGCGTAAGTGTGCAAAATGTATCGTTTAGTAGGAAAGTCCGCGTGCTGACTATATGTACATTTACTCTGTATTAAAAATGGCATATATCAAATCCGCCACACTAGTTGAATTTATATTATACATTCAAGGTAGGCGGGGCGTTTTAGGTTGTAATAGCTAATATGAAAAAAAGAAATCGTATGATATTGGATTAAGAGGGCGCGATCGACAGATTTTGTCTAATTGCGCTAATTTATATTGATATATTTATGCTTCTAAAGTTTGACAAAATTAATGGTCAGGCAAAGCCTACCCTGTCTACCCTATAAAAACTCATTTCAACCTTTCAAAGGTTCAAAGGTTCCGCGCGATGATTCCTCATTTCACGAAGGTCAAGTTCGTCGTCCCTCCTCTCGAGTTGGCCTGGTGAAGTAGTGAGTTGGTTTCTTGTACTCTCCACTTCACATAGCCAGGTACGCCCGGCTCATCGGAGATTGTTCTGAGCCAGGCGTTTAATCTTCTTTTGAAGATGTCTACTGCAACACCATTCGTGTTCTTCAGGTCTTTGGGCAGCTGATTAAACAGTTTTGGTCCTCTCACAACAAAGCTATTTTCTTTCAGGGTTAAGGATGTTCCCTGTCTAGCCTTTAGTTTGGGAACACGACACAGTCTTCCTTTTCTACTTTCCACCGTTGTTTGGGGAGTTACGGGGTTCAGAGTAAGATTAGGGACTAGTTTCTCCATTATTTTCGAAGTGTAAATAATGGTGTATCTCTCTCTTCTCCTTTCCAGTGAATATAAGTTTAGTTCGCGTAACCTTTCCCAGTAATTTACTTCTTTGCACCCCTTGATCTTGGCTGTGAAGCTTCTCTGAATCCCTTCTAGCTGTCTAATGTTCTTTTTTATATGGGCATGTTAGGACCGAGCAGTATTCCAATTTGGGTATGACCAGGGTTTTCAGTAGAGGAATCATTACATTCCTATCCCTTCGTTTAAAGGTTCTCAATATCTGCCCAGTTATTCTCTTTGCTCTGTTTACTGTTATCTTATTTTGTGTTTCAAATTTTGTATCATCAGTCATTACAACCCCTAAATCTTTTGCTCTAGAATTTCTCTGAATTTCCTGTCCATTTGGGGTATAATATTCCATGGATTTTAGGTCTTCTCTTTTTCCGTACCGTAACAGCTGAAATTTCTCAGTGTTGAACTTCATATTGTTGTCTTCCATCCACTGTCCTGTTCATGTCGGTTTGTAGAGATCATGTATCTTCTGGGTTTCTTATTTTTATACTGATCTTTTTGTCATCGGCAAAGGATGTTACTGTACTGTCTCTGGTAACGTCCTCATCTATGTCAGTTAGCATGATTATGAAGAGTAGTGGAGCTAATACTGTTCCTTGTGGTACTGAGCTGAGGGCCTCTGATTCTGATGAAGATACTCCTTGTACTGTAACGACTTGCCGCCGCTCACTAAGGAAATTATATATCCATTTCCCTACTTTTCCTGTTATTCCCATATATTTCAGTTTATGTATTATGATTCCATGGTCACACTTGTCGAACGCTTTGGCAAAGTCTGTGTATATTACATCATAGTTTTCATTACTTTCAAGTGCATCAATAATGTTGTTGTGTTCCATTAGTTGTGATAGGCATGATCTGCCTGACCAAAACCCATGTTGGTTATCATTTAATTTTCCCTGAGTTTTCAAAATGTCATAGATTTTCTGTCTAACTATTCTTTCAAATATTTTAGTGAGATGAGATGTAAGCGACACTGGCCTATAGTTTTTGGCCTAGGATCGATGATCTTTATACAGGGTGTCTCAGAAGTCACTATCTATTTCGGTGACATTAGATGTTTTTTAAAAAATGCTATGCTGGCATAAAGATATGTACTTCTGGTGCAAATTTGTGTATTTAAAAAAGTTAATTGGTTTATTATCTTGACATGCTTGAACAATTCCTCGAACCTCAACTTCTTACAGATGGCATTCTTGACACAGTAGTTTTTCAGTAGGATGGAGCACCGTGCCATTATGCAATACTTGTACGTGATTAACTTGACAGACGCTTCCCCGGTCGCTGGATTGGTCGTGGAGGAACACAACCATGGGCAGCACGTTCACCCGATTTAACACCATTAGATTTTTTCGCCTGGGGTTTCATTAAGTCTAAGGTGTACACTGGTAGAAGAATTAGTGATGTAGCCGAACTTATCGCTTTGAGCTCTGTAGAGACACTGATGGTCGCCATGTGGAGACAGATAAAAAATAGCACTAATTCTTTGTGGCACTTACTTTGAAATAAATATATTTTTCATGTCTTAAACCAGTTTTTCGTAATTCCCATTATTTTTCAAAATAGATAGTGACTTTTGAGACACCCTGTATATTGGGACTATGTTCGCGCTCTTCAGGATGCCCGGTATTTCTCCCGTGTCTAGTGATCGTCTCCATATTCAAGATAGGGGCTCAGCGATTGCATTCTTGCAGATTTTGATCAGTGTGGCATTCCATTTATCCAGTCCTGCCGCTGAGTGTGTTTTTAGTTTCCCTATAGCTTGTGTAATATCATCTGTCGTAAAGTCGAAGTCCGTTATACTTTCCCCTTATAGTTCTTCTTCAAAAAACGCGTTTCTATCGCATATCAGTTTGTCAGTTTTTGGGATACTAAAAGATGATTCGTACTGAGCTCTTAATATTTCAGATACTTCTGTTAGATCATCAGATAAAGAACTTTTCTCGTTTTTCAAAGGTCCGATAGTCGAATGGTTTTCGACTTTCTTTTTGCAAAATTATAGAAGTACTTTGAGTTAACCCTTATCGCTTCTATAGCGTCGTATTTTTCTTTTTTTGTATGCTTCTCAATTGGTTCCTGTATGACGTCATCGATACTCTGCAGTTTATCATTTAATATTTTTCTGTTGTTGTTATCTTTACAGTTACTTAATTTTGCAGTCACTCTTTTTCTCTTTCGGAACAATGACCTCTTTTCTCTCTCGAACCTGCTTCTCTTTCCTCTATGTTGTATTTTTGGGACATGTCTTTCCACAATTTCTAACGTCTTCTCCTCTAAAGTCATTAGCATCTCTTCCGTTGTCTTGGCCTCGAAAATGGTTTTCCAATCTATTACTTCCATGCTGGATGAACATCTTCCCAGTTTATAGCTTTGGAGTGAAAATTAAAAATTTTGAATTTGCTTCTTTCTGTTCGTGTTCTTTCCTTTCCTGTTGCTTTTATATTGGTTTTTATTTCAATGATGTTGTGGTCTGATATTATAGTTGGGGATATTTCTACATTATCAATTAGGTTGCTGTTGTTTGTAAATACCAAATCTAGGCAGTTGTTTTTTCTTGTGTTTTCTGTTATTTCTTGCGTTAACATAGATTCATCAGCTGGAGCTAGTAGCATTTTTACCTGCTCCTGGTCTTCCCGTGTGCCCCCCCCCTTGTCCTGGTGTATACATATATTTTTCCTATCCTTTTATATTTCATGAATGGAAAATTAAAATCACCGCAGAGAAAAATGTTCGGGGTTGGAGTGTGTAGATCTTTTACCCAGTTTCTTACCTCTGTAATGGAATCTGAAAATTTTGAGGTTGGTATGTTTCGGGGTCTGTACATTACAATTAGTATCATATTTAATTTTTCAACTTTTGCTGCTACACATTCTACGTAGCTGTTTCAGGTACTTATAGTCATTTCTGCCATATGCCTTTCGCGTGTGTAAATAGCACATCCTCCTTTACGTCTCACTGTTCTGTCGGCTCGGAGGATGTTATAGTTGTCAATTTGTATTCTTTTTGTCATCACAGGACTCACAGTTTTCACAATTTGCCTGGCAGTCCTTTAGATGAGTTTCTGTGAGGCATGCAAAGTCTGCTCCGGCTTCTTGCACGAGTCCTTTCAGGTATAAAACTTTGTCTGGGGAATGATTTGATTTAAGGTCCTGAATGTTGGCTAGGATTATTTTTATTTTTTCTCTATCGTTTTGGCAAACAGGTGGTTCAGATTCGTTTTCCAATGGTGGTACCGGTTTCGTTGCCTTGTGGTCCTCCGAGAATTTGCCTCTTTTTATATTTGTCGGCACCTGTTTCCCCGATAACGCATGAAGTGTCTTTGTGCATGCCTTCTGTCCGGCTCTCGGATTCCTATATTTGTTAGCTGACTTTGTATTTGCTGGATAGTATTTAGCAGCTGAATTGTGTTGGCTACGTCTAAAAAATTGGTACCCTTCTTTGATGTTCGTTTTTTCCTGTTCACCGTTGCGTTCCTTTGAGGGTGGTGGTGGTAACGGCATTTTTGTCCGTATTTGCACCTCCCATATCTTGCATAGGTGTTGCAGACCGTAAGATGGTGGAACTTGCACTTCTTATCAAATTTGCAATATCCACTCGTGTACTTACTGTGTGTTGCATAATGTGGGATGTGCATAGATGCATTGCCAACCCGATATCTGCAGTTCCCTTTTGCGTAGTATTTACATAAGGTATTTTCTACGCTTTTGCGTAGTATTGCATACGGTATTTCTACGCTTTTGCGTAGTATTTACATACGGTTTTTCTACGCTTCTACTACTTGTTTTCTTATTATTTTCAAAGTTTTTAATTTTGGTATTATCATTATTTTTCTTTAGCTGATTATTTCGTACGTTTTTAGTCAGGGTTGTGGAGTCGGAGTCGTGGAGTCGCACGTTTCAGGGCGGAGTCGGAGTCGGTAAAAAACTTCCGACTCCGACTCCAATTTGTGTGTCCTGTGTCACCCTTAATTTCTAAATCCTAAATACTAACATTTAGGTTATTTAGTTTTTTTGGTCAATAAACCTTATTCATTGATAGCCCCTAGATTAAGTTTTTTAATATTTTTTTTTTACATTTTCAGAATATACAATTAATATTTATTTAAATATAAAATATAAAATATAAAATTTCACACTTAGTGTGGTGGTGATGAAATGTCTTATTATTATGATAATTTTAGAGTGAAACACTAGAGGAGTCGGAGTCGTATATTTAAAATGTGAGGAGTCGGAGTCGGATTTTTAGATTTTTACAATGTGTAGTCGGAGTTTTTTACAATGTGTGGAGTCGGAGTCGGAAAATTTTGGACCGACTCCACAACCCTGTTTTTAGTTATCTTTTATCATTTCGCTCGTTGGACAGTGTTATTACCTCGCAACTTTTACTTATTTCTTTTCTTTCATCTATGTCTTCATTCCGTATTATATTGTTTATATTGTTATTATATATACACACAGTGTGTGTATGTATAAAATTTTATAAGCATGCTATTTCCGTTCTTTGTATATATTTTATCTTTCATTATATTCGATTTTTTTCCTTTTTAATTTTGTGTGGTACATCGAATGTATTCAAACAGACATTAAATTCATTGTTTCTCTGTGTAATTCTAAGTTATATAAAAAGTATTTAGAGGCGGGTATTGAACTGTAAAGTTGTTCCATACGGAACACCTTTACTGAAGGTGTAATTGTTACTTTTACTGAATCGATTATGGAACAAATTGTTGGTAAAACGAATGGTCTGTCATACGAGCCTTTGAAACGTCTTTATTTTTCTGGACCGATTTTGGATCATTTACGGAACTGAAAATGCAATTGGTTCAGAATCGGTTCAGAAAGAAGGTAGATCATTTATTTTACCGAGAAATCGTTCCATAATCGCTTCGAATGGAATAATTAAGTTTTTAGAAGAAGGTGATCAGTATGGATCAATTTACCTTTCTAGTGTATAGTTGCAGTTTCGGAAAAAAGTTCCCCTATTGATAACAATTTTGGTTTTGGTTTGAAATTTTATTACTGTCACCAAAATTAATAAAATGAAAGAAAATAGAATTTTACTAATTAGTAATTTTTTATGCTTTCTAGAAATTTTTTCAAGGCGAACATTTTTTTTCTGAAATTACGTGGTGTGAAATGTAAGCGTCCGTAAATAATGCGCAGAGGCTGAAAAAACAAGAACAAAATTTTCCTGCCTTTTTTTTTTTCCCCTCCCCTGCCAAGACTTTACAATTGAATTTACGTCAGACAGTATTTCATTTATTTAACATTCCCGTATATATTTTGGAGAGAGAGTTTACACCGGTTCTAATACAGTAACATTTTTTAGTAACAGTAAAATATTTTTAAAAATTTATTGTTGTAATGTGAACTCGAGAGAGGGATGTGTCTGTATTTTTACTACTTAACGCTCTAGCTATTTGACAAAACAGACCTTACTTACTACTATAAATGTTTATATAATATGGTCGGTAAAATCGGATCATCGCTGTTACTGTTGAAATAACAGTCGCGTTACCGTTCGATAGAACAGGCATTGTAAAATTTACGATTATAGCATACTGTAATTTCGAAAGAGGTTGTTTTATATCGTATTTTAAGTCAGTTAGTCAGTATTTAAAGCAAGAATAATTACGGTTCATATTGGGTAGAGAGTAGATGTATATAAGATCGTCGCAGGAACTTTCTTTCTGGGTAACACACACACACACACACACACACACACACCACCTTCTCAAATCGATTAAGAAACGCTCCAAAACCGTATTTGTCAAAGTTTTAAAATGATAGAAATTACTATACCGGACGAACTCTCAGAAAACGGGATGCGTGGCTCTCGCGCGTCCGCTGGGCAACCGCAAATAAAAATTCTAATTTATTTTCATATACTAAAATTTAATAAGTTTTAACAGTGAATATTAATTTATTTATAAATATTTAATATTAGTCGTTAAGTATTAATTGCATAGCATGAAAGATAATTATCAAGTGTGTCCATGTCAAATTCACCCGTCCACGTTAAGTGCTACAATTTTGATGAATATTAAATGTGTATTACACGCGCAGCGATGTTTGTAAGTACACCTTCCGAATTACATATTTAAGCACGATATTTACAGTTTAACGTTCGTATGTTAAGTTAAAAATTGTTAAGGCTATACTGTTAATGTTTAATACAAAATTTTAGTTTGCCGTCACTGTTTGGAGAAATATGTCATTGAAATGTATAGTCAGAGGAGAGGTGAATGAAGTTCTAATAATTTTTAAAGATGTCGCTATAGTCACAATATAAGTATCATTGTTAAATTCCTTTAGAACTGTTGACACAAAAAGGTTAGATATACATCGTCTGTAATTATTGTTAATGTAGATGGATGTAATGTGTTCTTTCTGAATATAAATTATTATTGTTATTATTATTATTATTATTAAATGTAACCCCTTTTTGTGATGTTAAGTTTTGGATTAGATTCGGAATGTTTCAACAGTAACATATATATATATATATTACCTCGTAACCTCATAGCAGTTCCGTGCGTT
Organism: Bathynomus jamesi; assembly: GCA_023014485.1. NCBI lineage: Eukaryota > Metazoa > Arthropoda > Malacostraca > Isopoda > Cirolanidae > Bathynomus > Bathynomus jamesi. The sequence continues at coordinate 407,835 of JAJOZX010002655.1, read as the reverse complement.
GGTCTCTCTTCATACGAAGGTCAAGCTGGTAGCCCAACATCTAGGCCTGGCCTGATGGAGGAGCGACTTGCTTTCTTGTAATCTCAATCGCACGTAACCAGTCACACCCGGCTCATCTGGCACCGTCCTGAGCTGGGCATTTAGTCTTCTTCTGAAGATTTCAACTTTGACCCCTGTGACGTTCCTGAGGTCCTTTGGAAGCTGGTCTTGGCTCCCTAACAGCCAAACTCTTTTCCTTCAGTGTTGAGGGTGTCCCTTGTCGGCCTTTAGTTTGGGAACACTGCACATTCTACCTTTCCTATTTTCTACTATTGTTTGGGTGGTTACGGGGTACAGCTTGAGGTTAGGTACCAGTTTTTCCATTATTTTCCACGTATAAGTTGTGGTGTTTTCTCTCTCCTTCTTTCCAGTGAATATAAATTAATTTACGAAGTCTTCCCAGTAGTTGAGTTCTTTGCAGCCATCATTAAGCCATCATTTTCTTTTGTTCCTGCTACCTCTACTGAGGTCCAGAATATTATTGGTAAATTAAAAAATACAAAAAAATAACATTCATAACATTCCTGTACCTATATTGAAACTTGTTAAAGATAAGATATCTGTAACTTTGGCTAAAATTATCAATCAAAGTATTTCCAAAGGAATATTCCCATCAATGCTAAAAACTGGTTGTATAACACCCCTTTTTAAAGGGGGTGATCCTACACTAGCAACAAATTACAGGCCGGTGTGTTCATTATCTGTGTTCAGCAAAGTTTTCGAAAAAATTGTAAAAAGTAGAATGCAGCTATGTTTAGAATCTTACAATTTATTATCTCGAAATCAATATGGCTTCCGTAATAATAGAACAACGAAATGGCTATTTTAAATCTTATGGAAAATGTAAATATAGCTAAGGAGAACAAAGAAATAATGATGTCAATATTTATGGATTTGAGTAAGGCGTTTGATGTAATAGACCATAATATTCTACTTAATAAATTGTATTGTTACGGCTTTAGAGGGGCAATCAGTGATTGGTTTAAAAGTTATTTGTCCGATAGATATAATTTTGTATCAGTAAATAAGGTTTGCTCCACTAAAGCGCTTGTCAAACATGGTGTGCCACAGGGCTCAGTGCTGGGTCCACTGTTATTTTTATTATATATAAATGACCTTCCACGTTCATCTGATATACTGAACTTCATAATGTTTGCAGATGATACAACTCTCTCCTTTTCTTGCAAAGATGTTAATACAGCTAAGAATATATTTCATTCAGAATTCATCAGTGTAATGAAATGGTTGACCACGAATAAACTCTTCCTAAATACCAGTAAAACAAATTTCATGATTTTTACTAATAAAATAATGTATATCTTGATGAACTCAATGTTAATGAAATCACCATAAAGGAGTGTACTGTAACAAAATTTCTTGGTGTAATGCTAGATAAGAATTTGCAATGGAGTGATCATGTAAATTATATCGCGAAAAAGATTTCAAGGAGCGTTGCTATAATGTTTAAACTTAGAAATGTAGTCCCTAAACAAGTTTTATTGACTCTTTATCATACTCTTGTTCTTCCTTATATAACATACTGCACCCTTGTTTGGGGAAACTCCGCTAACAACGCATTAAATGGTATCTTTGTCATCCAAAAACGAGCAATAAGGTTATTATCTGATGCTGATTTCCTTGATCACTCTAGTGCATTATTTAAAGAGCTAAACCTACTAAAGCTCAATGATATAACCAAACTAGCACATTTTATTTTTATTTACAAGTGTAAGAGCAAAATCATTAATTTGCATGGGTAAATAGATATTTTGTAACTCATCAAGAAATCCACCCGTATCAGACCAGAAATAGATCAAAGATTGTTATACCTCAATTTGATTGTCTTCATCTCAAAAACTACCCATTTTCATTGGATTGAAACTATGGAATGACTTGCATGCCGATATAAAAAATATTGCGAATGTAAATTTGTTTAAAACCAAGTTAAAATCCCGATTAATAATGGGATACTAACAAAAATCTTGGATTATGTCCACTAATAATGTTTAATATTGTCCATTAATATTGTTTAATATTGAAATACAGGCTTTAACTATTAATAATACTTATTTACTTTTATTTATTTATTTTATTATTATTAATTTATAACGGCTAGCTGCTTATTTTTAATAAGAGCCCAGTAAAGCCTAAAGCTTAAGGGCCAAATTAAAAATAAAAAAAAATAAATAGTCGAGCTTCACAATTATTTATGTCATTGTAAATTGTAAAAAGACTACTGTATTTATTTTATTATTAATAAAGGTTATTCTATCTATCTATATCTATCTATTAAGCTTGGTTGTGAAATTTCTTTGAATTTCTTATACCTAGTTTATTAACTTCCATTTTATACGGGGACATCAAGACTGAGCAGTATTCAAGTTTTGGTATGATCAGTGTTTTCAGCAGGGGAATCATTACTTTCTTGCCCCTTTTTTAAAAGGTTCTCAGTACCTGTCTCGCGAGCCTTTTTGCCTCGTTCTGCGCTATCTGATTTTGTTTCAAATTTCGCATTGTTGGTCACTATAACTCGTAAATCTATTGTTTTCTTGTTTCTCTAAATTTCCTGTCTATCTGGGGCATAATATATTTCAGCTCCTCATTTCTTGCATATCTCAAGAGCTGAAATGACCATTTGTACGTTCTGTTCGTGTCCCTCCGTAAGACCTCAACCTCTTCCGCATTCCTGATTTTTCTGCTGATTTTTTTTTATTGTCTGCGAAGGATGTTACTGTACTGTTGTTGGTTATTTCATTGTCTATGTCTGTTAGCATAATAATGAATAAGAGTGTTGCCAATGCTGTTCTTCGTGGTACTGGAGCTGCGTACTTCCGATTCTGCTAATGATATACTTTGGATTTTCACGGCCTGTTGACGTTCTCTGAGGAAACTGTAGATCCATTTTCCCACTTTGACCGTTATTCTCATATGTTTCAGTTTATATGCTATTATACAGGGTTCATACACGGGTCCAAGAATAAAGTTTCCTGATAATCCCCTGATATTTCAGATCTGATCCCCTCATATATAAATATATATAAAAATATATAAAAGTTGCATAAAAGGTGTAAAAGAAATTCGCATTTCATATAACGCAATTAAAACCTAATTTTTATTCTAACTACTCTTAAAAGACGTATGTAAAAATTCCATGGCAGAAAGGCTCAAAAAATGAATACTAGATAACAAAATGCGTGAGTTTTATATAATGTAAAACAAATAGTGCTTCTTTTTGTTCAATTATTTTATATTAACATTTTAAATTAATTTATAGTTAAATTATTTATAAAATATTTACAAATAATGAAGTCCTAAATATTTCATAAATGCTTTATATTCCCCTGTGATATTCTCAAAAAAAAACAAAAATCCTGATATTTTTACAGGTGTGTATGAACCCTGTTATACCATGATTACATTTGTTGACCGCTTTAGCAAAATCCGTGTATATGACATCGTAATATTCATTGGTTTCAAGTGTATCTATGATATTGTTATACAGTAGTGCTCTATTACTGTAGTTGTGATAGGCATGATCTTCCTGATCGAATCCGTGCTGGTTTTCATATATATATATATATATATATATATATATATATATATATTATATATATATATGTATGTATGTATGTATGTATGTATGTATGTATGTGTGTGGTGTGTGTATGTGTGTGTGTGTGTGATTAAAGAAACACAAATTAAAATAATTTTACATTTAATTGGTAGTTCGTTCGTGTGTCTGTTTGTTTCCTTTAACATAAAGATGTGTTATTTGTGAAATTATAAATAAAATTTTAAAATAAGTCGGACGATGTGATGGTAAACACGGCGATGACACATGCTTGCGGATACTGGCTGCATATTTCTAAATGCTCGTAAATAAGAGATAAGAAATACATTATAACACACACACACACACACACACACACACACACACACACACACACACACACACACACACATATATCGAAGACTTTGAATCCAATCCAAAACATCAAAAGGAGGGAAGAGAAATTTTTGTCTTTAAAAAAAATCAAAAAGAGAATAGTGCCCCTTTCTCGATCTCCCTCTTCCCCCCCAAGAAGAGGAGAAATTGGAAATAGATAAAAAAAATCGGTCGAAAAGTTATTTTTATATCTCTTTTTGTGTAGAATTAAAAAAAGTATGTTACTGAATGTATTAAATGTATTAAGAATATATTTAATTGTATTGATCCCTTTTTTTCTTTTGTCTTGATTGAAGTTACTGTTCTTTATATTGGTCTTGTTTTTTTTCTTTGTGTTGCAGAACGCGAGTTACAACTTCGTCGGTTTGGAAGGGCGCGAAGATTGGTCTGGCGGCGTCCCGCAGGAACCCCTCGTGCCTTACCCACCCGCGCCTCCAACTTCGTCGCCCGTACCCTCGCCCACCACTACTATCCTCAGGTACAATATTAATTGGATGCCCTCGTATAATTGTCTCTTTTCGGGCATCATATTTTAGGTCTTTTATTATTATTATTATTATTATTATTATTATTATTATTATTATTATTATTATTATTCGTTTCAATTACTGCAAGTTTACCCAGATTTTATTGATTTCGTTAAGGGATGGGTATGGGTACGTTATACAAATATACCAAAAGATTCTTCCCTGCCTTCCCCCTTCTCCAACCACTTGACGTAAGGAGGCTAAACTTATCAATTATTCGAGTTTAATGTCGCGTATACCCCACGGGAATATCATACCCACTATTCCGTGTAATATCGCTTTAGGGGCTTTTATAGAATCAAATTATCGACAAGACACATTATCGACACTGCCTTGGATGTGGATCAGGTTAGGTTAAAGGTCAGGTTAAGGAGGGTGAAGGAAACCGCGATCAGAGGCACGTATTTGTCGACTGAAGTTCATCATTATACAGGGTGTAACAGAAAGGGCGCACTATAGAGTTAATTAGTATTTCATTTTCAGATATGGCTACGAAATTAACGAGAGCATCGTAGGTTCAAGTATTATACTTGATTTATTTGTCGAAAAATATCTCGACACGTTCATCTTTCGTTGATTTCATAACCATATGTGAAAATGAAATATATATATATTAAGTCTATGGTGCGCCATTTCTGTTACACCCTAATATTTATTAATTTATTTATTTATTTTATTTCAGTGTTTTAGAAGATATCAATAACTAGGTGCAAGTGTGAAGGAAGGCTTCACGTTTTACACACACACACACACACACATGTGTATATATATATATATATATAATATATATATATATATATATATATATATATATATATATATATTAGTGGTGGACCGGACATCCGCATCCGCACTTCTGACTGCGGATGTTATGCGGATATTACCTGTAATAAATTATGCAATTTACAATTAAATTAGCTTATAAAGTAGCTTATAAGGCCCAGTCATGCACATTTCATGTAAAGTATTAATTATTAATGAACACAAATATATAAACCTCAAAATATAAAAACCTGGTAACAGAAAATTGAATGAAACTTGTTTCATTGAATTTTCTGTGGCTAAAACTCTTGAGAAAGTTATTATTTTTATCATAATGAAAACATTAATATTAATTTTAATTCTTATGCATTGCCTGCCATAATAGTAATATCACAAAATTTGAAAAATTGTCATATATTCATAATTCTATATTATATTGATAGATAACTAAATATCCGCATCCGCGGATGTTGAAAAACTGACATCCGGTCCACCACTAAATTTTATATATATATATATATATATATATATATATATATATATATATATATATATATATCTTTCAAATGTTCCGTGCGATGATTCCTCATTTCACGAAGGTCAAGCTTGTCGCCCCTGCTCTCGAGTTGGACTGGTGAAGTAGAGAGTTGGTTTCTTGTACTCTCCACCTCACATAGCCAGGTACACCCGGCTCATCGGGGATTGTTCTGAGCCAGGCGTCTAATCTTCTTTTGAAGATGTCCACCGCAACACCACTCGTGTTCCTTAAGTCTTTGGGCAGCTGATTAAACAGTTTCCGTCCTCTCACAACAAAACTATTTTCTTTCAGGGTTAAGGATGTTCCATGTCTAGCCTTTAATTTGGGAACACGACACAGTCTTCCTTTTCTACTTTCCACCGTTGTTTGGGGAGTTACAGAGTTCAAAGTAAGATTAGGGACTAGTTTCTCCATTATTTTCCAAGTGTAAATAATGGTGTATCTCTCTCTTCTCCTTTCCAGCGAATATAGGTGTAATTTGGTAACCTTTCCCAGTAATTTAGTTCTTTGCACCCCTTGATCTTGGCTGTGAAGCTTCTCTGAATCCCTTCTAGTTGTCTAATGTCTTCTTTTTTATATGGGGATGTTAGGACCGAGCAGTATTCCAATTTGGGTATGATCAGGGTTTTCAGTAGAGGAATCATTATGTTCCTATCCCTTCGTTTAAAGGTTCTCAGTATCTGCCCAGTTATTCTCTTTGCTCTGTTTACTGCTATTTTATTTTGTGTTTCAAATTTTGCATCATCAGTCATTACAACCCCTAAATCTTTTGCTTTAGCATTTCTCTGAATTTCCTGTCCATTTGGGGTATAATATTCCATAGATTTTAGGTCCTCTCTTTTCCGTACCGTAACAGCTGAAATTTCTCAGTGTTAAACTTCATATTGTTGTCTTCCGTCCACTTGTAGATTCTGTTCATGTCTGTTTGTAGAGATCCTATATCTTCTGGGTTTCTTATTTTTATACTGATGTTAGTGTCATCGGCAAAGGATGTTACTGTGCTGTCTCTGGTAACGTCCTCAGCTATGTCAGTTAGCATGATTATGAAGAGTAGTGGAGCTAATACTGTTCCTTGTGGTACTGAGCTGAGGACCTCTGATTCTGATGAAGATACTCCTTGTACTGTAACGACTTGCCGCCGCTGACTAAAGAAATAATATATCCATTTCCCGACTTTTCCCGTTATTCCCATATATTTCAGTTTATGTATTATGATTCCATGGTCACACTTGTCGAACGTTTTGGCAAAGTCTGTGTATATTACATCATAGTTTTCATTACTTTCCAGTGCATCAATAATGTTGTTGTTGTGATAGGCATGATCTGCCTGACTGAAACTCATGTTGGTTATCATTTAATTTTTTCTGAGTTTCCAAAAAGTCAGATTTTCTGTCTAACTATTCTTTCAAATATTTTAGTGAGATGAGATGTAAGCGACACTGGCCTATAGTTTTTGGCCTCGGATCGATCTCCTCCTTTATATATTGGGACTATGTTCGCGCTCTTCAGGATGCCCGGTATTTCTCCCGTGTCTAGTGATCGTCTCCATATTCAAGATAGGGGCTCAGCGATTGCATTCTTGCAGTTTTTGATCAGTGTGGCATTCCATTTGTCTGGTCCTGCCGCCGAGTGTGTTTTTAGTTTCGCAGCTTACGTGTATTATCATCTGTTGTAAAGTCGAAGTCAGTTATAATTTCCCCTTGTAGTTCTTCAAAAAACGCGTTTCTGTCGCATATCAGAATATATATATATATATATATATATATATATATATATATATATATATAGTGTCCGAGAATTATCTGTACAATTTTTGGCTGTTATTAAAAGTCAACCATGAAGTGTAGAAATTCCAGTGTTGTCCCATTTTACAGAGAATCTCATTAGGTTTTTTTTCTGTTACCAAGTTTTGACAAGTTTTTTAGAAATTCCAGTGTGTCCGAACATTATGTGTACAATTTCATCTTTTAATAAAATTCTTGATAACACACGTAAAATTCTTAAACACGATTATTTAGAATCTGTATTTTCAAAAGTTTCTTTTATTAAAGTAACGTTGTTACAAACATTCGATATGTGCACCACTAGTGATTCGCAAAAATCCAATCGATACTCCAAATGTTGCCATGTACGCTGCAGCATATCCACATCAATTCGCTCAATAGCAGCTGTGATTCTTGCTTTTAAATCATCAATGTCTGTCACCCGCGTACATTTCTAAAAAACTTGTCAAAACGTGGTATCAGAAAAAACTTAATGAGATTCTCTGTAAAATGGGACAACACTGGAATTTCTACACTTCATGGTTGACTTTTAATAACAGCCAAAATTGTACAGATAATTCTCGGACACCCTGTGTGTAATATTAATATATATATATATATATATATATTATATATATATATATATATATATATATATATATTACAAAAGTAAATAGATAGCTTCGGTTTTTTCATAGTTTTTGATTTGATGATAAAATGAATAAATAATAATAGATTTATTGAATGAATATAGTTAAAATGGTGTTGCTTTCCCCTTTCCCTCTTATTTAAAGGTGACACACACGTTCTGGAATTCTATTGATGAACTTTCCCATTTTTTCTTTAGGACAATCACCGTGGTGTCTATTTAGTTTTGTCATTCCTCTTTATGGCCCTGAAATGGGCGTATGGGCGGAATCGTCGTGCTCCATGTAAAAAGCTGTGTAACTCTTCATACTTCCACTTAAACTATGAATGCATCGATATATACAGGGTGTCCCGTAAGTCCGGAACTATAGGGCAAAATAAGTAATTCATGTTTTTCCGTTTATGTGAGTGCCCATGATATCTTTGAGTAAGGAAGAACGCCTCCAGGTAATTCTTCTCGTAGGAAATCGGAGTCAGAGGGAGGTCGCTGAGGAATTTAACAGATTGCATCCGGACCGCGCGCCGGTAACACACAGCTGTGTGGGCAAACTTGTAGCAAAGTTCAGGGAAACGGGATCCATAGGAGATAAACCACGCAGTGGACCTCCGAGGACATCCACCGACGACGACACAGCCGCTACCATCCTCGCTCATTTCACACACAGTCCTCAAAATTCTCTTCGGCGTTTTTATTGCCGTTTTTATCATTTTGCCCTATGGTTCCAGACTTACGGGACACCCTATATATATATATATTTATTTATTTATCTATTTATTTTGCTGCTGTTGTTTGTTAGGGCGATGGAGTGATGACGGAATTGGGCGGCGTGAATGGTCACGCAGGAACGCCCATGGGCGGCTACCCCCCTTCTTCGGTGCCCCAGGCAACGTCCACTTCCCTCCCTCAACCCCCCACCTCCAGGGGCCGCATCCAGTGCATCATCGGCCGGTGGACTTATCGCAGGCGCAGAGAGAATCCCAGGGGGCGCTTCCCCAGGGTAATTACCCTATTCACGACCCCCACGCTCAGCGTCCAGGACTACTTGATCCCGGTAAGTAACACACACACACACACACACACACACGTTCATTGATCAAAAGTTAACAAATTTTATATCGTCCGTAATTGGTATACTTAAAATTTTTAATTTTAGTTGTTCGTAAGCTTTAGGATTTTTAGGATTTTTAATGTTTCCGGTTTATTATAAAGGTCAAAATCGGGCGTTTGATAATGAGGTTTTGGTCTGTATGAGGAAATTTTTTTTTTTTTCCCCTTTCGGCGTCAGCAATTTGATTCGACCTTTTGGTATTAATTATTTTTAATTGAATTACATTTCAGGATTAATTTTTGTGTGCTTATGGTACAACGACGCGAAATTGTGAAGTTTGATCGAAGCAACTTGTGTGTATATATATAATATATATATATATATATATATATATATATATATATATATACACACAAGTTGCTTCGATCAAACTTCACAATTTCGCGTCGTTGTACCATATATATATATTATATATATAATATATATATATGGGGTTTTAATTAGAATGTCACTTTGGACGTTCATGCGATTTTTTTTCTTCTTGTTTGATAATAGTTTCAATTTGTCATAAATTCATTTACTATTTTTTATTCAGGAGTCCAAATGAGCAGAATGAATGCGCAACAGCATGATTCAGTATGAACTTTGAATACATTTTTTTTTTTTTTTTGGTTGGGGTAGGGGGCGGGGGTTTACCGTTCATTTAAAGTGAAAATTAGCGGAGAGATTTAGTTGGATTCATTTTTTAATTAATGTACGATTCCACTCTCGATACTCAACAGAGAGAGAGAGATTCCGTGCGGCTAAAAAACAAAATAAAATATTCTAGAATATAAATTGAGTTTTTGACCACATTTTAAACCCTTTTTACGCCTTTTGTGTCCAATTGAGCCCTCCTTTAATTGGACCCAGTGTTGGTCAAACTACCTTTTCTCTATCTCGTGTGTGGTGTGATTGAGTCGAAAATGCTGAAACGTGTTTGAAAAACGTAATTAAGTAATGGGAAGCATTGAATTAAGTGAATTTTCCCCTTTTTTTTTCTTTCTTTGCACGCTTCCCCTTTCAACGTCTTTTCTAAAGGAGATTTTAAGCGGTTGAGGTAAGTGCCACATTAAGACCCTTTTAATAAGTCTCGTGTTCGCGCCCACGCGCCCAGTCCAGTATATAACCTTGGTTAACCTTGGTTTTGCTTCCTCCCGAATTGTTCATTCTGACGAAGGTCGAGCTCGTCACTCCACCTTAGACCTACAGTTTAACGCGGAATCCGAACCACCCTCCACCAGCAACCCAACGTCTTAACTACTATGCTACCCAGGGTACCTATTTATCTACCAACCAATTTCTTTTATTGCGTGGAAGGATGAACAGCTGGGTTTTGCTGCGCGCTGCTTTCAGTCACCGGATCTCGATCCCGGGGCCGATGGATTCTTAATCAACGACGGTAACCATTACTCCACCGAGGCGCACGCGTGTGTGCACACACACACACACACACACACACACCACACATATATATATATATATATATAATATATATATTATATATATATGCTCGGCCATAGAAGGCTTTTTTTATTGTAAAGCTCTCCTCAGCGCATATTTAGACTAAATTGGAAGTGCATTAACATATATATATATATATATATATGTTGAATTTTTAATGTAGTGTCCGATTTAATTGATGAGTGTGGCAAATTGCTGTCTCATGAATTGTATGCGCGTTAGTGCATGATTTCCATGCATTTCAGCTTTCGTCTTTCGCCCATATTCGTGTCTCTTACAACTCTCTCTAATAACTCAATATATATATATGAGACGTTTCGAAACTTAATTGCCCACCCACACCCCATCACACCCCTTCGTCTTTGCCTTTTTCTTATGGAATTATTGGATCCTTTCTCGGAGATTTTCTTATTTTTGTAAACTTTTTATTATTATTATTATTATTATTATTATTATTATTTTTTGCACACCGTGGGAGAGTGCGTTTGAGCGTGCTTTTTGCGTGCAGTGCGCTCGTTGCACACCCATCGCGCGCATCCGTTGTCCGAAATGGCTCGAATTATGATCACATTTTGTTCCGTACGCGCCGATCGCTCATTTATTATATTTATTAATATTATTATTAACTGATGAGTGTAGTTTTGTAACTTTCATCAGCAGTAACTTTCTCTTTGCTTATTATTATTATTATTATTATTATTATTATTATTATTATAATAAGAATAATCCCTTCGCGAAGAATTGACGAATACACGATGTCGATGTAGTAAAATCTACAAAACTTTATAGATCGACAGTCCTCGATTGTCATATGTACAAATTTGCTTCGAATTCTGAGCCGTTGTTGGCTATTCGACACGCGAAAAACCTTATATATATATATATATAATATATATAATATATATATATATATATATATATATATATATATCTATTATATATATATATATACAGGGCGTCCCAAAAAAATGTATACACACTTTAACAGCTGATAGCTCAATTGATGTTTCTTTTTTCCAAGTTAAACCCATTAGAATTAATAATGGCAGTCAGACTAAGCTTTGAACAAAGGAAATTCATTCTAAAATGCTACTGGAAGTGTGAAAACGCAGTTGAAATGCAAAGACAGTTTAGGAGGAGTTTCAAACAGATCCACCAACGCGACTTACCATCACTCGAATTAGAGATAAGTTTGAAGCCGATGGAACTGTTCAGAATGTCCACAAGAAGCGTTCCGGAAGACCACGGACATCGACAAGCCCCACAAAGCAAGAAAGAGTACTGGAAACGTATCACCAAAGTCCAAGAAAATCTGTGCGGCAAGCGAGTCGTGAGGTAGGAATTTCAGAATCGTCTGTCCAACGCATTTTGAAGCGCTGTCAATGGAAAAGTTACATTCCAAGATTAGTCCATGCTATTAATGAAGATGATGATGATGATCCGGACCGAAGAGTGGAGTATTGCGAGTGGTACTTGGCACGATGGATGTGGATTGGACGAAGGGGTTTCGTAGAATACCCTCCGCGTTCACCAGACCTCACACCACTAGACTTTTTTTTATGGGGATACTTAAAAGACAAAGTCTACGCTATAAAACCTGCAACAGTCGCTGAATTGAGAGCAGCCATTGAACGAGAATGCACACAAATACCAAACGAAATGTTTCGTGATGTTTGCGATTCCATTGCTTCGCGTTATCAGCAGTGCCTGGACCAGAACGGACGTCAGTTTGAAAACAGGCGTTGACAAAACAATTAAATAATGTCTGTAGATTCTATTACATTTTGAAAATGAAATGTATTTTAATAACACTGCCTTTATAATTATTTAAAGTGTGTATACATTTTTTTGGGACGCCCTGTATATATATATATATATATATATATATATATATATATATATATACAGGGTGGGCCGAAAGTCTGGATCCATAGGAAATATTTATTTTAATACATAATTACAACAAATGGTAAATACTTAAATGAATATCAACTTTAACTCGTAAATGCGTATCCGTGATACTGTACAGTGGTTCGTACTCCAGTATAAACAACAATTATAACCAATGCTCAAATTGGCGGCCTCTGACATCGAGACACTTAGGGATGGATTTATGATTTTTAATAATTCTTCGAATTGACGTTCTCGAGATGCGTGTTTCATTTGATAATCTTCTTGTTGACTTTACTGGACTATTCGTTAAAGTTTCACATACCATTGCAGAGGTATTTTCATCAGTTGCAGTTTTTGGACGACCAGAACGCCGTCGATCATGTACACTTCCTGTTTCTTTGAAACGTTTTAAACAACTTGCCAACAGTCGCATGTGTTACTGGATGCTTATCAGGATTTTCTATTGAATTCGGTAGCAACTTCTCTGTGTGTAACGCCCTGTCTTGCGTACATGAGCACAAGTTCTACCCGGTCTTCTGTTGTTAGATTCGAAGCCATTTCTGGGCTGAAATAAAAAAAGTATTTATACTGGAGTACGAACTACTGTACAGTATCACGGATAAGCATTTACGAGTTAAAGTTGATATTCATTTTAGGTATTTACCTTTTGTTGTAATTTATGTATTAAAATAAATATTTTCCTATGGATCCAGACTTTCGGCCCACCCTGTATATCAGTGGCGTGCATTCAGGGTAAGCTAGGTAAGCGCCTACCCTAATAAAAATCTTATTAAAGATATTAAAGACAGTACCATATTTTTCAGAATAGTCTGCAGTGCATATCCACTAGCCAGTTATGAAGTTTATCATTAGCTACTATAACCTTTGGTTTGCTTCCGCCCGAATTGTTAATTTTGACGAAGGTTAAGCTTTTTCACTCCACCTTAGACCTACAATTTAACGTGGAATCCGAACCACGCCCCACCAGCAGCAGCAGCAGCCCAGCGTCTTAACCAGTAGGCCACCCAGGGTACCCATTTATTTACCAACCACTTTCTTTATTGTGTGGAAGGATGAACAACTGGGTTTTGCTGCGCGCCGGCTGCCGCCACCGGGTTTCGATCTCGGGGCCGATGGATTCGTAGTCAGCGACGCTAACTACTACACCACCGAGGCGCATAATTACTATAATTATATAATATGTACATGTAGTGCGTGTGCTCGCACGTAATACCGCTTACCCTGTAGACGTACCCACCGCACGCCACTGACATATATATAATATAATATATATATATATTTATTTATTTATTTATTTATTTATTTATTTATTTATTATTAATGCTTTTTTAGCTTTTATATCTCTCCCTGAATTTTAAAAATTATTTTTAAATTTTGTGTAATTATTATTAATAAATTTAAACTTCATTTAAAAATTAAATAAATAAATTTCTCCAACTATTTTTCTTGATAAAATCACTAATTATTTATAAATTGAATATATATATTTGTGTGTGTGTATGTTCGGCTGTACCTCCTCCTTTACGATAAGGCGTACACTTCCCCCTCTCTCCCTTGATGTCAATATTGGGGTTGGAATCCCCGTGGTTCCCCCTTTTCTTTGGGTTGTAATGGCTCGTGCCGAGTTCTTCTTGAGAAGGAGCATCTGCTTTCTTATCTGATAACCGTTCCTATGAATTCCCTCTTACGAACTTCGTTCACACCACTTTTATAGCAGCAGTATAGTAGCAACATTTTAAATTATACTATTAATTGTACGTGTACTATTTGTCCTTGTACCGTTAATAGTAGTAGTGGTAGTAGTAGTAGCTGTACCGTGGTACTCTAGTATAGTGGTAAATTGTACGAGTAGTTTGAAATATGTATATATGAGTTACGTACGTCTGTAGACTGGAGCGTAAAATTAATTCCCAAACTATTTTTTAAATATCTAAAATATTTTTCATATATATATATATATATATATATATATACTGTATATGCCTAAATCCCCAAGTAGCGCTCAGAGTTAAGCCACCTTTTTTACCATTTATGTCGAACTTTGTAACTAAGTCGGATTTTCTTGTACGACTTACTCTTTTGAGGTTAGGTTAACCTAACGTAACCTAAAATAAAATAAATCGAAGGATGCGTAATATCTGAGGAAGCATAAAAGACGACTTCACTGACTTGGGGAGTTTTTTTTTTTAATTAAAATTCTAACGCGGATGAATTTCGAAAAATAATTAATCATTGTATACGGTAAAAATAAACACTTTCTCTAAACTTTATGCCAGACCCCCTCTACTTTAACCCTTTAACGCCGAACGTTTTTGTAGGGTTAAGTCTAAATGCGTGTATTTGAAACGGTACGTATTCAACCCAATCGGCGTTAGAGGGTTAACACAAGAACAAGTGATTAAAAATATGAATACGTACAACATATTCGACGGAATGCGCAAAATATGGTCACGGACGAAAATTTACACAAATTTGGGTATTCATGATTCAAAAATAATAATAATTATATATATATATATATATATATACTGTATATAACGTAAGGGAGGTGCCCCCTTGGGGCATTGGTTTCTGCGAGTATGTAGAAGAATTACGGCATTTGAAGAGTGAGGCCCATGGTGTAATGGTATCGCGTCTGACCGGCAATCGAAAGATCCCGGGTTCGATTCCCAGGTGGTTACCTCATTTTTTCATTTGTTTTCGTTCTCTTCTCTCGTCTTGCGCGGAATATCTCCTATACAAGCGTCGTTCTTTACGTTATTTATACTGCGTGTTCTTTGCAGTTGAATGTATATAATGTTACGGCATGCGGGAGGTGCCCCCTTGGGGCATTGGTTTCTGCGAGTATGTAGAAGAATTACGGCATTTGGAAGAGTGAGGCTCATGGTGTAATGGTATCGCGTCTGACCGGCAATCGGAAGATCCCGGGTTCGATTCCCAGGTGGTTACCTCATTTTTTTCATTTGTTTCGTTCTCTCTCTCTCGTCTTGCGCGGAATATCTCCTATACAAGCGTCGTTCTTTACGTTATTTATACTGCGTGTTCTTTGCAGTTGAATGTATATATATATATATATATATATATATATACACACACACACACACACACACCACACACACACGATATAATAGATTTTACTTTTATTTGAATTTGTTGAATTACGTTAATTGAGATTGTTTCTCGTGTATAAAGTATTGATATATTTGAAGAGGTGCAGGTGCACAGGTATGTTCTTATACAGCCTTGCGCACCTGCCCAATTAAGATAAGCGAATACTTGCGTAATACTTATATAGGAGAGTAGTCACTCCTAATGTTTCATCTTATATATATTATTTAGAATGTTAATAGGTTTTTATATCGCATTCCTTTATCTGAATGTTTTTTTTTAAATCTGTCGTGGTTAAATTTATATAGTTTTCAAGTATTTATAGAATTGAGTATATATATATATATATATATATATATATATATATATATATATATATATATATATATATATATATATATATATATATATATATATATACAGGGTGTGGCGGAAAGTAGCTCCCTATTTTGGATTGGTAAAAAAATACGTATATTATCCATTTATTTCAGAAGAAATAATATGAAAAGGTAGGCATACATGGTAGGTTTTCTCTAAAATTCAATGTGGGCTCCAACTCTTTCCACCAGCTTCTGGAGCCGCCCAGGAATGGCGTCCACTGACTTTAGCAGGAACTCCGGCGGGATGGAGGACATGACTTCCCGAATTCGGTCCTCCAGTTCTTCCAATGTCCTCGGTTTGGTGCGGTAGACTTCTTCCTTTACCCACCCCCAAAAAAAGAAGTCGCACGGTGTCAAGTCGGGGCTCCTGGCTGGCCATTGATGTGGACCACGACGACCCATCCAACGCCCAGGGAAGTGGGCATCCAGCCACTCACGGACAACAAGAGCGAAGTGCGGAGGGGCGCCATCTTGCATAAATATCAGATCGTCGATGTTCTCCCATGTGCTGACAACCGGCCAGACCTCGTTTCGCAACAAAACAAGGTACCGCTCAGCATTCATGGTGTTGCGCAGAAGGAACGGGCCCACAACCTGATCTGAGGTCATACCACACCACACCGTTACACTGAACCGATTCTGCCGTTTTTCAGCGGTAACCATGGGATCCTCTCCTGCCCAGTAGTGGCAATTGTGGCGGTTGACACTTCGCTCTTGTTGTCCGTGAGTGGCTGGATGCCCACTTCCCTGGGCGTTGGATGGGTCGTCGTGGTCCACATCAATGGCCAGCCAGGAGCCCCGACTTGACACCGTGCGACTTCTTTCTTTGGGGGTGGGTAAAGGAAGAAGTCTACCGCACCAAACCGAGGACATTGGAAGAACTGGAGGACCGAATTCGGGAAGTCATGTCCTCCATCCCGCCGGAGTTCCTGCTAAAGTCAGTGGACGCCATTCCTGGGCGGCTCCAGAAGCTGGTGGAAAGAGTTGGAGCCCACATTGAATTTTAGAGAAAACCTACCATGTATGCCTACCTTTTCATATTATTTCTTCTGAAATAAATGGATAATATACGTATTTTTTTACCAATCCAAAATAGGGAGCTACTTTCCGCCCACCCTGTATATATATACCCCTCGCTAATTCGACAACCGCTAATTTGAATTTCGCTTTAATTCGACTAAGTGTTAGTCGAATTAATATTTTTGAGAATTCGAATTATATGAAAACATTTCGTGAAATGTACGAAAATCTATTGTTTTTGGTTCATTTATATTTTACAGAATTTATTCTGAATTTAGTTTCTTTTTTGATTTATGATTTCTGTATTAATACATTACGTACATGTATTTAGATAAAGTACTCTTCTGTATGCGTACAAAGATATCGAGTTCTAGTGAATTAATATCAGAGGCAGGTGGAAAGGGGGAGGAATGGTTCGTTCAAAGTTCGAATTAGCATCAGAGACGAGTCGAATTGGGTTAAAAAATTCAAATTCGTAGTAATTTGTACTTTTTCAGCATTTCGACAAGGGTAGAGCCCCAAATCTGTCGAATTAATGAGGGGTTACTGTATATATACAGTTACTGTATCAAATAGATGAATCGGTACAGAATTTAAATTCTGTACCGATTCATCGATTTGATGTACCTGGTATTCCATACATTAAAACCAAGCTCACCCTTTCGTCTCTTGTTAATTTCGAAGCCATCCTCTACCTAGAAGAAGAAAAATATTATCAACACTGAAAATTCCTATGATGCGCAATTTTTGCGCCACCATATATATATATATATATATATATATATATATATTATATATATATATATATACATACATACATACATACATATTATATACAGTAAAATATGAAAACTTTGTACGCACGATGTAAACGCACACATTATTCCATCATCGTCGCACCATCTTTTGTGTGGATTCGTCTTTCGTCTACTTTTAAAATGACGGAAACCAAATTTATGACTTCATTATTGAAAGACTTTCGAATTTCTTCGTCCATGTCGATATGGCTAGTTTTTACATCTTAAATTTGATTGAAGCTCATATTATTTAAGTACACCTAGCTTATAATGACGATTTAGCATGATGTAAAGAAAAATTTCTCTCTCTCTCTCTCTCTCTCCTTCTCTCTCTCTCTCTCTCTCTCTCTCTCTCTCTCTCTCGGCAAGGAAGTCTATTATCACCTTGCGGAGAGCGGTTTGAATGACGGTGTCCAGAGTTCGTTTTGTGTCCCTATTAGTCACTCTGTCATCGTACAGTGGGTGGCGGAGCCGCGGAAGGAGCGAGATGGAAGAACAGCTGTTCTACGCCCTCACCATGCACCCCTCTCGTTTACTGACCCCTCCGTTCCCGCTCTCCCGAAACAATTAGTCCTCTTTGACGCCACTTCGAAGCACTCCCCTTACTCTTTCCCCTTTTGTTGTGACACTGCCGTGAATGAAGCTTTTATCGCTAACTTATATTACGTACTGCATCTATATAACGTCTTGCTTCATGTCTTCAACATATAATGGATTTACCCCTATGTACCCGGTTTTTATCCATTTTTTAACCGATTTTTGCCCTCTTGAGTTTCATATATTTCCTAAAGTTATAAGTATGTGTATATGTAAAGGGTAACAGCCAAGAATCTTCTTTCCCCACGATGTGGGGCTGAGTGTACCCCAAGGGTCACCTGAGCCAGAGCAGAAACGGAGTTTGCGGCTAACTTAATTCCACCCGATACCAACGGCCGGGAGCGAATCAGTGCCACAACGATCAGAGAATGCCACCGTAACCATTGAGTTACCGGACGCCCTATCTATCTATCTATCTACATACATACATACATACATACATACATACATACTATATACATATAAAAAAAAATTAAAGTATATCATTATTGAGAAATAAATATTTATTGTGGTACAATTATTATTTTGAAACTGTTAAAAAGAAAGAATTAATATTTTAATACGGGTGAAATGTCATTTTTTTTATCGATAAGATGAAACATTTCTGTTGATAACGAACATGCAACATTTTGTCGAACAGAAAGAGGAACCAAAAGGATCGTAGAGAGGTTTTAGTTGTTGGCACGAGACCGTCATGTGTTCGTGGAACGCACCACGTGTTTTGGCGAGCGTCACGTGTTCCCTCTCCGATCTCCCCTCTGAATAAACACTCTTTCGATACGTGTCGTACGCGTTACGCCGAGGGGAAACGAGGGTCAATCACTTTATAATATGATTTAATAATTCGATTCGAGTGAGCGCGTCCGAATAAGTTGAAAAACAATCGGGTAAAGACTTACGTATATAATTGTCGTCGCGTCATTCGTATTTAACAGTTGGGTGAAACGAGCGATTTGAGGTAAAGTTGCGTTTAAAGATCACATTGTTGCCCCTTTCGTCCAATTACGATTCCGCTTTTCGTTTTTTTTGGTTCGGGTGTGGAAATGATGGTTTAAATGGGCATTCCCCCCCCCCCCCCTCCACACGCACACATCCTACCACCCTCTCTCTCAAGATGCTGCGAAACTATGTAAAATTTTACTTCTTCTCAGTATTATTGGTAGTCTCTCTCGGGCGAAAGATAATTTAACTTAATTAAGGAGAATTAACTTTGTATTATTGAGGATGCACCGATAAATAATTGGCTTTTCTTTTATGTAATACTTTACGACGTTGCGGAAACTTATATTTATTTAAAAATATATTGCCAATGGTTGATGTTTATTATTTCTGAGTAATTCACTTTCTTACGTTAAGGGAATACTCGATGGTAAACGGTGGAACGGAGTGAAATGGACTTAATATAACGCTTAAAAATTGTCCGCATCGTGTATCTTATATCTGAGCGGAAAAAAATAGGACTAAACGCGTACTCTGGGTATAAAATACGAGTACATTCGGCAGACCGAAGGGACACCGAGAGGTTTTCTTAATACTGGAAGTGTTCTCTCTGTATTTTTCACTTAGCTCCGGAGGACACCGATGATTGTCAAGAAGATAACCGTTTCAGCTACGCTCCATATCACTGAAAAAAAAAAAAATTCTTTTGCGCAACGCAATTCATAATGAAATTAATTATTAAGATTCTATTGATTAAAGAATTCGCAATGAGTGTGAATAAACAAACCACCTAAAACACATTCTTAAAATCCCTCGTAAGTTAAAAATCTATGAAGAAACTTTATTCAGTGATATTTGAAAAAAAAAAAAAAAAAAACCAAGTTGAATACCGCAATGTGGGGAATATCTACTATCGACCTACTATATATATATATATATATATATATATATATATATATATATATATATGTGTGTGATATGTACCCTTGAAATATGATAGTTTAATATTTTACAAAGGATATTTAGTCCGGAATTTTTTTTTTCCACTCGGATGTAAGGTACACACAGAGGACAGTTTTTTTTAGAGTTTTTTTACCCGTTATCTCTGCAGCAGTTATGAAAAGAACAACTTAAAAATAAGGAAGAACTGCTTGCATTGTTACATCACTAAAATTCAGAATATCGGTGTACCAATCACATGTAGTTCATTTTAAAATTTTAGTGAATTTTATGGTATCGCGAACAAAACAGAATTTTTGGAAACTATATATTAAAGGGTTAATATACAATTTTGAAGTCAAAATGCTTGCATGAATACCCTTCTATAGAAATAGGACCTATATAACCTATGTTATATAGTAGTGGTTCTGAACCTGAGGTACACGTACTCCCAGGGGTACGCGAGAGAATCTTAGGGGTTACGCGACGGGGTCTAAAATATAACCCTTTTAATTTTATATACGATAACAAACGGCCACGAGTCACGCATTCGTAAAGAAAGTAAAAATCGTCAATACCTCTCGAAATCCAGAAAATCCCTTGAAAGAGTTCAAGGGTACGGAAGAAGAAAAAGGTTCAGAACCGCTGTTATAAGCTATATACTGTAGGTAGTAGTCAGAAATTTATTTGCGAAGTTGTTGATTGTAACTATACACAAAAACTGTATATAGAGACCTATACATACCCTACGTAATACCCTTTTACTATATAAAACTATCTTGGAGCCCACGGAATGACCTACGCACCCAACATAGGTAAACGTAACATGTATAAGCTCATAAGACGATTCTTTCAGTGTATTGAGGGACTTATTTTTATTTTGTAAACACCTTTAATGAAAAGTATGAATAAAGTAAATTTTAAGGTCTCCATTATAAAGTCGTAGTTACCTGACGTTTGTGATATGCAGGTAACCAGCTGTATGGGTATATAGACACCCTCCAGATTGGGTAAGTCATGGTCGATGAATCGCTACTTTCTTCTGGGGGGGGGGGCGTAATTCGGCGGTAATCGGAAATGGTCTTTTCCTTCATCGTTACGAACTTGGTGTACGCATTAAAACGTTAATAATTTTTTTTTATCTCATTGTTTTGTACGCCACTTTAATTCGTCGTCGAATAATAGCGTCGACGCTGAAGGGAAAGTAAAGGCGCAATTGGAAGAGGACCCCTCGCTTTATTTACCCTCGAACGCCATCGCATTCCGCCGTATATCGAAAGCGGTATAGGGAAATTGGTATTCGAAAGCGAATATTTATAACGTCATACGAGCCAACGCGGTAAATAATACTCGCGTTAAATTTGGTTTACACAAAAAAAAAAAGAAGCATAACGAATACTCAAAACTACTTCGATCGTACATGTACTAATACTCTATATGGTTATATAGGAAGAAGGGTAATAATTCTCCACTCGTTAACGCGTTACTATATATATATATATATATATATATATATATATATATAATAATATATATATACCGGGTGGCCCAATAAAAATGGCACCAATTTTGAGAAGTGATATCTCATAAACCATTGCAGCTAGGGACAAAAAACAACCAAATGAAAGATACATCTTTTCTCTTTAAATACTTATTCTATGGCTTGATGGTTATAAGCCCATATAATGCCCGAAATTGGCTTCCAAACAAAATATATAAAAAAAAAGTTGCGCATTATATTTATTCCTTGATCCTAATTTTAAATGAAATTTTTCTATTCCAGACCCCTCAAGATGGGATTGAGAGAATTGATAAGAACATTATACAAGCACTACGTGAAGAAAAAGGATATTCATTAAACAGAATCCTTTACGAATTTCCAAATAGAAATTGGAAAAAAAGAACTGTGGCACATTTTTTACAAAAACTTAAAGAAACCGGCAGCAGTCAACGGCGTCTGGGAAGTGGTCGACCAGAAACTATTAGAACGCCAAAAACATTGAAAAAGTAAATGAAATGGTTTAAGTCAAGAGGAACAACCGGGAACAAGTAAAAGTGAACGTGAAGTTGCGAAAGAAACCGGATTCACGTCATCAGTACAGCGAATAATTCGCTGTACTGATGAACGTGAAATCCGGTTCTTTCGCAACTTCACGTCACTTTTACTTGTTCCCGGTTGTTCCTCTTGACTTAAAACCATTTCATTTACTTTTCAATGTTTTCTGGCGTTCTAATAGTTTCTGGTCGACCACTTCCCAGACGCCGTTGACTGCTGCCGGTTTCTTTAAGTTTTTGTAAAAATGTGCCACAGTTCTTTTTTTCCAATTTCTATTTGGAAATTCGTAAAGGATTCTGTTTAATGAATATCCTTTTTTTCACGTAGTGCTTGTATAATGTTCTTATCAGATTCTCTCAATCCCATCTTGAGGGGTCTGGAATAGAAAAAATTTCATTTAAAATTAGGATCAAGGAATAAATATAATTGCGCAACTTTTTTTTTATTTTTTTGGAAGCCAATTTCGGGCATTATATGGGCTTATAACCATCAAGCCATAGAATAAATATTAAAGAGAAAAGAATTATCTTTCATTTGGTTGTTTTTTTAAGTCCCTAGCTGCAATGGTTATGAGATATCACTTCTCAAAATTGGTGCCATTTTTTTGGGCCACCCGATATATATATATATATATATATAATATATGGAAAATAGAAACTTGCACATGTTTTATTTCCTTCTAATTCAAGTTAATTGTTCGTTTTAAGAGTTCTGTAATTGCGGTATCGCGTTAATAGCGAATGATAATAAACTCGTTTGACAACAATTCTAAAATTTAACCTTAAACCATAGTTCAAAATTTCACTTTTTTCCTTACATATTTTGAAGTGTACTTTAAGAACTAGTGTTTCCGCTGTACAAAATGGCGTGTGTGTGTGTGTGTATATATATATATATATATATATATATATATATATATATATATATATATATATATATATATATATATAATTTTAACTGGAAACAACACACAGTATAATAATGTAAAGAACGACACTTGTGTAGAAGAGCGTTCCGCACAAGATGAGGAGGGAGAACGAGCAATTGGATGACCCCGGGTTCGATTGCCGGGAGGTACCTCTTTTTCATTTGCTCGTTCTCCCTCCTCATCTTGTGCGGAACGCTCTTCTACACAAGCGTCGTTCTTTATATAATATATATATATATATATATATAATGGGGTGTTGCAGTTCTGCCCCATACAAAGGGATATGATATTAGACTTTTGTGGCAGAACTTCTGGGATACGCTGTATATATATGTATGTGGGTTGCAAGGCTGTTTAGAAATGGCCCTGAGGCGGTCGCCCCTTTAACAAGAAATTTCATTGGCTTTATGACCCCTTTCCCGACCTCTTTATGACCCTTCATGTGACCCCTCCCCCAACACCCCTCTGTTATTACCCATTATACCCGAGACACGCAATACTCTCCCCCCTTCGTGGCCCCCTTCGTAAGCTCCTTCCATGTAGTTCAGACATTCCAAAGGTCAATGCAATTTGCCACTACTTTCACTATATACATGCATACAGGTTGGGTTTCCTTGCTTTAATGGCGCTGCAATATATATATATATATATATACCGTATTTTACGCCTCATAAGACGCTACAAGTGGTAAGACGCACCCTATACTTAGCAAAGAATATTTAGGAAAAAATATTTCGAAGATTTATCAGCCTGACAAAAAATATATTTCCATAACTTTATTAAAAGAACATTAAACAAAACAATAACATAATTATTAACATATGAGCCCTCAAGTGATATTTGGAGACGTTTTTCAGGAAAAAAGTAGCGTCTTATGAGGCGTAAAATACGGTGTGTGTGTGTATATATATATATATATATATATATGGTGTCCCATAAGTCCGGCATCACAGGAAAAATAAAAAAAAGGCAAAACAAAAGCTTTTATTTACAGAACGTGCCCAATATGTCCACCATTGTTTTCAATACACAAACTCAGACGTGATACCCAGTCAGCAAGCACACGGTGAATGATGTCAGGAGTAATGGTGTTACATGCCCCAATAATGCGCTGCCGCAAATGTTCAACACTCCTAATTTTCTCTGCGTGTACCAGCGCTTTCAAGTGGCCCCAGAGATAAAAATCTAGTGGCGTGAGATCCGGGCTTCTAGCTGGCCATTCCACAGGCCCTCGACGTCCTATCCAATGACCAGGGAATTGTTGGTACGGGTATTCCCTTACTTGGGTGCTGTAATGTGCAGGAGCGCCGTCTTGCTGGAACCATGTTGGGAAATTTCCTTCTTCGTTCAAGACACTGGGAAATGCTTCTTCCTTGAGCATATGTAGGTAGGTGCCTCCAGTGACATGTTCATCGAAAAAGAGGGGCCTTTGATGCGATCCTTCCAAATGCCACACCATACCATCACCCGAGATGCACCTTGTTCCTTTGAAGAGGTATACCAGTGAGGGTTGTTTTGAGACCAGTAGCGAGTGTTCTGTCGATTTACCTCACCATTTCCATAAAAAACAGCTTCGTCACTGAACAGAATGGTGGACGGGAAATTGGCATCCCGAGCATATTGTTCCGTAGCCCATTCACAAAATTCCATCCGCCGGTCGGGAGCATCATCTTCGCTTAATTTCTGTAGGATCTGAAGTTTATATGGATGCCACTTGTGAGCCTGAAGAATGCGATAGATGCTACTTTTCGACACTCCTGTCTCAGCGGACAATCGCCGAAGAGATTTATTGGGACTTCTGTTAAAATGAGCCAGGATAGCAGTCGCTGTATCATCGTCAGTGGATCTCCTTGAAGGTCCACTGCGTGGTTTATCTTCTATGGATCCTGTTTCTTTAAACTTTGCAACAAGCCCGCTAACACAACTCTGTGTTATTGGCTGGCAGTCTGGATGCAGTCTGTTAAATTCAGCAGCGGCCTCTCTTTGACTCCGATTTCCTATGAGTAGAATTATCTGGATTCTTTCTTCCTTGCTCACAGACATTATGACCTGTAGAAAGAGAAAAATAGGAATTATGGTTTGCAGAAATAGAAAAATATGAATTTCTCCCATGATGCCGGACTTATGGGACACCCTGTGTGTATATATATATATATAATATATATATATATAATATATATATATAGGGAGAGAGACTTTTGAAAATTTTTGGCCGTATTTAATGTTTTGGTGAAACATGAAAGGTTTTTATTGCTATACATTTAAAAAAAAAAAGTGGTTGAAGTTTTCAACCACTGTGTGCGCTTATAAACGCAACATTTATAAAAAAGCGCTAAAACGCAAGTACACACGGAATATATATATATATATTATATATATATATATATATATATATATATATATATATATATATATATATATATATATATATTCTCTCTCTCTCTCTCTCTCTCTCTCTCTCTCTCTCTATATATATATATATATATATATATATAATATATATATATATACAACTGCAATGACCGCGCAGTATATTAACGTATAGAAACGACGTAAGTATAGAGGAGTGTTCTGCACACGAGGAAGAGAAACAACAAACAAATGAACACTCCTCTATACTTACGTCGTTTCTATACGTTAATATACTGCGCGGTCATTGCAGTTAAATGTACATATTCACGATTTGCGAGGGTGCCCTCTCAAGGCATTGGTTTCTGCCCTATGTAGGAGAATTACAGCTTCTGACTATCGTGGCTCCGTAGTGTAGTGGTTAGCACGTCTGACCGGCAATCGGAAGATCCTGGGTTCGTTTCCCGGGCGGGTGCCTTATTTTTCATTTGTTTGTTATTTCTCTTCCTCGTGTGCAGAACACTCCTCTATACTTACGTCGTTTCTATACATATATATATATATATATATATTCTACGTTTAGGTCAAGGTAACTAATTTGAATATTAAAATTGTTTTACCTTCATTATTCGTTAATTCTTACCTTAATCCTGATCCGAACCGAATTAAAGTTTTTTAAGAGGCATAAAGGAGGAAAAACTAAAATAAGTCAAAAGCACTCCTTTTACACCCCCCCCCCCACCCCCCTTTTACCTCTAGTCTCTAGTCGAACACAGATAAACCTCACTCTTCTCTACACTTTTTTCTCCATTTTTTTATTTCACCCACCCCCCACCCCATTCCTTTCTCCTTCAAGAAACTCCACCCCTTCCTTCGTTTACCTCTCGAGATCACGTATCACCCGCAACACTGCCCTGTAAAACCCCTTGCAACGATGTTGCAATATTGCAGCATTTAATATATATATATATATATATATATATATATATATATATATATATATATATTCGCGTAAAAATGGAATTGTATTGTAAAAGTAATAAAATATTTACATGTAAATTAATGTACAGGGTGTTCAGAAAATAATATCGGGGTTCTAAATTTATGCTGATTTAAACCCCCGATATTATCTTCTGAACACTCCTAATGTGACACATTTATTTTTATAAAGGTCTATTTTTGTGGAAGGGGCGGCTATGGCTTTTGCATTGTTCAGCCAGTTATACATTAATACCCACACAAATACCCCCAAACAATTCCCCCCTCCCCCCGAAGAGTATATGTGCACTTGCAGCTCTGAACGTCGTATTCGCATTTGCGAGCTCCATTAGAAAAGCATCTTCAGTTCTGGTTATTATTATTATTATTATTATTATTATTACTAACGATAATTCCTACTTCCGTTTTAATAGATTTTTTTTTGGACACGTTCATAACGGAAACATTATTATTAGATATTATTATAATTATTATTATTATAATTATTATTATTATAATTATTATTATTATAATTATTATTATTATTATTATTATTATTATTATATATTATTATTGCCTTTGCCCACTTGTAATTTGAAAATTAAATCTTGGTTAACTTTGGTTTTGCTTCCCCCGAATTGTTCATTCTGACGAAGGTCATGCTTGTCACTCCACCTTAGACCTACAGTTTAACGTGAAATCTGAACCACGCCCCACTAGCAGCCCAACGTCTTAACCACTAGGCTACCCAGGGTACCCATTTATCTATCATTTTTTTATATTTTGTGGAAGAATGAACAGCTGTGTTTTGCTGCGCACCCCTTTCCGTCACCGGATCTCGATCCTGGGGCCGATGGATTCGTAGTCAGCAAACCACTATACGACCGAGCCGCATTAATCTGATTTCGTGTTATATATATATATATATATATATATATATATATATATATATATATATATATATATTAGTGGTGGACCGGATGTGAGTTTTTCGACATCTGCGGATGCAGATCTTTAATTTCAATATCCGCGGATGCAGATGCGGATGCGGATATTTAGTTAATCTATCAATATAATATAGAATTATGAATACTATTATGGCAGGCAATGCATAAGAATTAAAATTAATATTAATGTTTTCATTATGATAAAAATAATAACTTTCTCAAGAGTTTCAGCCACAGAAAATTCAATGAAACAAGTTTCATTCAATTTTCTATGTTACCAGGTTTTTATATTTTGAGGTTTATATATTTCTTTGTTCATTAATAATTAATATTTTACATGAAATGTGCATGACTGGACCTTATAAGCTACTTTATAAGCTAATTTAATTGTAAATTGCATAATTTATTAGAGGTAATATCCGCATAACATCCGCAGTCAGAAGTGCGGATGCGGATGTTAAAAATGATGCGGATATCCGGTCCACCACTAATTTATATATATATATATTAGCGTCTGTTTATATAATTTTTGCCTCGTTATAGTTGAAATTATAAAATTAAAATTTGATTTCCCTGAAATTCTTTCGATCTCTACTTTTTCTTCATCATTGTTCGATTCCTGGTCCGTGGAGTGGCGTAAAAGCTCCGTGCAAACTACAGAGGAAGCGATTAAGTCAGTGGTTGTGACGTTCTCGAAGCTAGAGCGCGGCGTTACATATAGGAACAAAGTTGACCAGGGAAGCTTAGGCCCTGCGGAGAGCCTCACACTAAACCGAGGGTAACGTGGGAATTTGCGCGTGCAGAACAGGTGCCAACGTATAATGGCGGTGCCAGAGCTAAAAGGACACAGCGAAGGCCAGGCGGATCGCCCCAAGGAGTCTCTCTCGAGGCAGAGAAGCCGATGGCATTGCGCTTTCGGGGATTTCCTAAGCCTAAAACAGTGCCTATGCTCTCGGCGGAGTGGCATCTTGGGCAGTGTTCGTAAGAAAGGATTAAGTATTCCAGTCTCGCGAATTGATTCCATAACGAGTTTTTAAAGAGCGCCTCCGCTTGGTAATTAGAGGGCGGTTGATTTTCAGGGGAGGCGTGGAAGGGGCGGAGCGCCGAGGGGAGATGCCGGAAGAACCGGAGGCTGTATTTGCCTCTCGGCTTCCCTCAGTACGCGGACATCTGCCTCGCGGGACGCTGCTACGCGCCACTTTCCCGCGCTGCGAATCTTATCTTTGAACATCCGAAAAACATTTCGACATCATCATCATCATCATCTTTAAGGAAAAAAAAAAACCCAACTAAACTTTATTATGAAGGAAGTCATTTATTAATGGTGTTTGGAAGTTGTGTTTGCGCGAGGAAGTTTAATTCCCGTCCCGTTCCTATTTTGATTCGTTCGCGCAACAATTTAAATCTCATTATTACAAGTACAAAAGTAATTTTTAATTTTGGCTTCAAGACAAAAGAGTCATTGTTAGTCAAAACAAATTTGGAACAATGCGGGTGCGATTTTGAAACGTGGATAGTGGAAAGTCACTGGAAATGGTTTAATATATTTTATTTAACACACCGGTGTTTAAAACTCTAATTTATTCGAACTCTAAACTTGGACAGTGTGCGTGAAGTGACAAACTATAAATTAACGTCGAAATAATGAAGTAAAAGAGAGAGGAGTGAGGGTGCGCGTTTGCCGCATATCGACGCGCGTGCAGCAGCAGCAGCAGCCTTTCGGTATATATTGACCATACGTTAACATGCAGGTGAACATGACACTTTGAGGGATCGAACCTTCGTTCGTACACGTGCGATTCATCGTTAATTACTCTTTCTCTCTCTCTCTCTCTCTCTCTATCACTCTTGTCTCTCTCTCTCTGTCAGTCCCTCGTTCGCTCTTTAAGGATCGCCACGCTGCGGCCATCATGCTTCCGATCGATTCCAGCGCCACTTCAAGCCTGGTTTATTACCACCTTCACGAACGCCGACGATTATCTTCCAGGAGAACGGCTATCCTTCTCTTAACGGTGAATGGACGCTCATCGAATCGAATGCTTATGACTTAACGTTCTTTGAATTCTCTCTCTCTCTCTTTCTCTCTGTCTCTCTCTCTCCCCTCCCTATCCCTCTCTCTCTCTGCTCTCTCTCTATACATTGTATCAAATGATCATGCTTCTACCTTAAAGACTATAAATAAAAATACATACTTATATATATATACATATAGCAATATTATAAAAGAAGCATATTTTATAAATGAAAGATTAATTATTTTAACTGTTTTTAAATATTACCGCAAAACATATACTATATTATATGATACAAGATTTGAATTCTATTTTAAAAAGTGTCCCCTTGAAAATCCTATGAAAACTGAATTCTCTGCAATTGATGTCCAGCAGACATTATTACTCTTGGAATCGAATCTTCCAAACAAACATCATTCGGTCTTCGAACCATGGAAGACCTCTCCATGGTACCTCTTTGGGACCATGGTATTCACCATAACTTCCATTTCACGCCTCCTAATTATTTCAATACGAATGGTGAGTATGATTCTTCAAATACATCATTTTAAGTGCATTTAACGCCATGATTGATCATCATTGTTTTAATTTAGAATAGTAAAACATTAACATTATTCCGGTGTCCACTTGAACTAAGAGAATTATACCTTATGTAAACTTAGCTGTATAGATAAGGGTTTTTTTTTTTTTGGTGTGGGACGGGGCTTTCAGCAATTATAATGAATCGTATTTTATTTTTTTTGTGCATGAATTCCTTATAACAAATTGTACGCTGTATGTCTTGTACGTACATCACGGGTAGAGTGTTAGATAGCCATTATACAGGGTGGCGCAAAAGTCGCGCACCATAGGAATTTTCTGTGTTGACTATAATATTTTGTTTTCTTTTATAGGTTTTTCTTTAGGTATTTCATACGTTAAAACCAAGCTCACCCTCTCGTCTATTGTTAATTTCGCAACCATCCCCGACCTAAAAGAAAAAATATATATTATAGTCAACGCTGAAAAATTCTATGGTGCGTGACTTTTGCGCCACCCTGTATAGGCTCCAGCTTCATGGAGATTAATAGACAGTATATGTCTTTCATTCTAAACGTAATGACTAACATCGGAAGAATCTTATTGTCTTATAACGGTTGGCACATATTGGTGGTCATTTTATGCCTTTGTACCGTATTAAACACTTTTTACAGAATTGCAATTATTAAAAGTCCATCAACAATTTCCTCTCGCTGAATTCAAGCGCGATGAGACCCGACTTGCCGGCTTGATGGCGGAGAGAGTAGTTTCTATTATATATATATCGGGCACGCGTCGTTCATTTGGCAGTTTTCGCCGTTTCTTTTACAAAAGTACTCCGATTGAAGAGTTTTGGTTCTTCTATCCTCGAAACGGTCTCGAATTTTGAGTCTGTTAATTCGATACTTCGACTCACTTTGACGCCGTTATCGCGTTCAACCTTTGCCGTTAAGTTTATTAATGAGATGAGGTATACTACCCTACCTGCTTGCCACGCACGCGTTTGATTCAGGTTATTTCCGCGCGTGAACACTTACGTAGAAATCCTTCTCAGTTTATTGTTTCTTCATTTATTATTCATTTGCATCCTTTATACATTTTATTTTTGTCACTTGGCGTTAACTTGTTTTTACATGTTCATATTCTGTTTTTAATTGGGGGGTTTTATAGAATGTACAAATTACGCATATTTCGAGGGGAGGGGGGGTTATACAAGACCCTATTTAGGGTTATACTGTAGCAGTGCTTGTGTGCAGCACTATTTCGTGAAACCTTTCTTCTGACTTCCATTTGAGTTTTTGATACGTTGTATATCAACCATTGAGAAAAAAAAAAAAAAAAATAGATATAATATATATATAGATATATATATATATAATATATAAGCAAGGAACCACAGGGAAACGGAAAATGAGACACGAAGTCCAAGCGCTTTCGTGATATATTCACATCTTCAGGGAAGAAGCGCTTGGACTTTGTGTTTTATTTTCCGTTTCCCTGTGGTTCCTTGCTTATTAAAAAATCATGTACTGTTTGTGAATTGTTTGCATATATATATATAATTTCACAAATTCTATTGAAATTAAATTGAATTTGTAAAGATAATTTGTGGACTATATATATATATATCTTACTGTTATTATTTAAATGTGTATGAGACTTCCAGGAACTGATATTTAGAAATAGTGTCAGCCTTCCATTATTATTTCCTTGTCACACATTTGCAATGTAATAATAAGAATGAAAATGGCACATTATCTTTTGTTCCCAATTGTATTACTTTACTTATATCAATTATTCGTGTTTCAACAATGTAAATATAATAATGGACGAATTGTCTCTACGTGATTCCTGGTTAATGTCATGATTTTATATATTATATATATATATATATATATATATATATATATATATTATATATATATATATATTATATATATATAATGATTGCGTGTGGTTCCTTTTAAAATTTATAGGACCGTTTAGTGTTAATTTATAGGTTGTTGCCATGTTAATTGTTTTAACTTGTCGATAATATATTGAAGTTTTGTGCGTGTAGAATTTTATTGTTGTGATTTTCAGCTCCCTCTTTCGGGCTATGTAACACCCCCCCAAAATCGATAATTTAACTTTTGTTAAAAGTGAACTCTGCTTGAATAAAAGGGAACTGAAATCGGGGACTTATTTTTATTTTTTTTTTTTTCCCTGTCTCAACTTCCATCATGCACGTATAGTTCGGATTCTTTCTCGTTCAGCGATCGGGTTTGGAAGGCCAAAGAATGATGAAGCAAAAGCAGCGAGGCGAGCAGCCGGCCATTTTGTCAGGCCTCAGTGCGGAGGAGCTTTAATCAGATTTATTTTTATTTTTTTTCCTTAGCTGGTCATTATTGTTCGCATTTAGTTAGTTTCTGCATGGTAAAGTTCGAAAATGTACGTGTATATATATATAGACTTATATATATATATATATATATATATATGTATGTTAGCTTCGACTTCATTATTAT
The DNA here is from genome assembly GCA_023014485.1 of Bathynomus jamesi. Taxonomy (NCBI): domain Eukaryota; kingdom Metazoa; phylum Arthropoda; class Malacostraca; order Isopoda; family Cirolanidae; genus Bathynomus; species Bathynomus jamesi. The sequence goes on along the minus strand of JAJOZX010002655.1, from coordinate 375,070 downwards.
CGATTGTTTTGGTAGAGAATTGACAGTATGTCAAGTTTTGCATTTTGTATTTATTTATTTATTTATTTTTTCAATTTTTATATATTGTGAAACTAGTTTTATTTTATTTTTGTTCATCGTTTGGAAAAGAGAAGCAATTTTAAAGTGGTGAATTTGATTAAAATTTGGCAATAATCGCGTCTGGAGCCGAAGTTGGTCTGAGGAAGTGAATCTTCCAAGTTGAAATCTTGGGGAATAAATCTCGCGAGACGTCTTATAGGTTCCCGCGGATAATGAGGCTCTCCGAGTGTCTTTCTTGACACTTTGCGAGGCGTCAGGCGCGATTGGCAAAGATTTCGTTGGTAGGCGGAGCTCGTTGGCTTCTCAGCCAATGGGCGTTCGTTTTCCCTATAGATTTCCAGAAAGAGAAGCGTAAGCCACGCCCCAGTGTCTAGTTCCGCGACGCGCGTTCACCGTTCCAGGAGGCTTCATTTTGACCTTTGGCACCGGCCCCGAGGCCCTGTGCCTCCTCATCCGGCCCGTAATGTTATCATTTGCCTCGATGTTTCTCGAAGATTTTTCCTAATCACCAAACTTTCAATCAATCCTTGATCCATCGAGGGAAATGTTTCGCCCCCTCCCGCCCCCATCCCCTTAAAAACAATTCTTAAAAAAAAGGTGTTTTTTTTTGCTGGAAGGGACCACATCACTCTCTCTGGAACGCGATTAACCGATATTTAGCTGTAACGATGGATTCCCAATAATCTCCTTCCCGTTTCGGTGACGCGTATTATTCGTGTGTATTACCATTAATTATGGAACTGACGAACGTCTCTCGATCGCGACACCGAATTAATTTAATATTAATTTTGCAACGTTCATTGTAAGTGGTTCTGCACAATCGGGTTCATTTCTCTGAATTACAATCCATTTTGAGACACTTCCTAACACGACAATTCTCTTTCCTTCTTCCTCAGCTTGGCAAACTGCAGATGTCAAGAATTGCGGATTTCACAGATGTAAGTTGAACTTTTTTCATTCTTTTTCAGTGCAACGATAGACACTGTTACGCATAAATTTATAAATGTACAATTCTCTTAAACCAATGGAATACTACACTATAAAGAAATGGTTTTATTATATATATATTATATATATATATATATATGGAAATTAACTCAGAATGGTTCCCTGAGGTTTCTTATGATACACACAGACCGTGCATGGAACAAGGGACTCTTCTAGGAAAATTAAATCCACTATAGTCCGAATAAGTAATGGTAAATGACAAACACTATAGTTTTTTTCTTTTTCATGATGTTAGCCCGACGTGGGCAACGGGTCACTCGTAAAGAGGTCCCAAAAATATAGCTTCCCTCACCAGCTATCTGCAAAGCAGACAGGATCTAGGGTTTAAAGCAGCCTAGCTCCGCTACATTTAGAACCTCAATATAAGCAAAAGACTCGCTGCCTTCACGGCAGACTGAATACATCAGAGAAAAAGGGGTAACTTATATTTTTAGCGAGTGACCCGTTGCCCACGTTGGGCTAACATCATGAAAAAGAAAAAAACTATAGCGTTTGTCATTTACCATTATTTATTCGGACTATAGTGGATTTAATTTTCCTAGAAGAGTTCCTTGTTCCATGTACGGTCTGTGTGTATCATAAGAAACCTCAGGGAACCATTCTGAGTTCATTTCCATCATGAAACGGACATGTTATGTGCCTTGAAAAGTGGACGCTCAATTCTGCCAGTTGAGGTTTAAGTTTTGGTTTTTGGTTAAAAATATAATAGTTACCCCTTTTTCTTTGATGTATTCAATCTGACGTCAAGGCAGCGAGTCTTTTGCTTATATTGAGGTTCTAAATGTAGCGGGGCTAGGCTGCTTTAAACCCTAGATCCTGTCCCAAAGCTGGATCCTGTTTGCTTTACAGATAGCTGGCGAGGGAAGCTATATTTTTGGGACCTCTTTGCGAGTGACCCGTTGCCCACGTCGGGCTAACATCATGAAAAGGAAAAAACTATAGTGTTTGTCATTTACCATTACTTATTCGGACTATAGTGGATTTAATTTTCCTAGAAGAGTTCCTTGTTCCATGCACGGTCTGTGTGTATCATATATATATATATATATTATATATATATGTATAGAAACGACGTAAGTATAGAGGAGTGTTCTGCACACGAGGAAGAGAAATAACGAACAAATGAAAAAAAAAAATATATATATATTATATAGAGAGAGAGAGAGAGTATAGTTTCGAAAAAAAGTTCGCCTAGATACAGAAATTTTCTAAAAATCATGAGAAATTCCTAATTGGTAATATGCTGTTTTTCCGTGAATATTTTATTGTATATTTTATTTTTTATCTTTTGGTGACACTTATAAAATTTTAAAAAACGGAACCACTCATTACTGAACACTAATTTTCTTTGCTTTTACAATTTTTTTTGGCGAACTTATTACCGAAACTATAGATAAAATAAGACTTAATGTTATACGAATGAGACACTTACGATACTACTGTTTCCTCCTTCAGACTCAGGGTCTGCTGCGATGCTGGCGGGGTCATTGACTCCGCCGGATAAAGTCAACGGTGACGGAACCGCCGCCGGAGCCAACCCACACCACCACCCTCACCATCCGCATCACGCCCTCATGCCCGTCATGCCCACACTGCACACACCACCCTCGCCTCTACCCACACCATCACCACCTGTCTATGAGAGGTTTACGTAAGTAATTTTATTATTATTATTATTATTATTATTATTATTAGAGTAGGCCTAATGTCGTTTATCATTTAATATATTTTAAATGGCACTAGCATGTTCCTCACCATGTACACCCTTAATGCGTGTCTCCTCCTCGCAGGATAAAAGAGCAGCGCCTAACGAGGGAGGCGATGCAGAGGTACCTGAGGGAGAGGTGCGATCAGACGCTCGTCATCCTTCACGCCAAGGTGAGAGACATTGCCGAATTAACTGTACATTCGTAATTATATATATTTAATAACGTTTACCGTTTATTTGTAGCTATAACTCCCGCGCGTATAGTACTGTATATTGACTGCAAAATCCTTTAGAACTCCCATCCCCACCACACACACACTTATCCCACGCTTCTCCTCCTTCAGGTAGCACAGAAGTCTTACGGCAACGAGAAGCGCTTCTTCTGCCCTCCCCCGTGCATCTACCTCTACGGTGACGGCTGGCAGCGGAAGAAGCACGAACTGCAGCGCGCGGGCGCGTCCGAACACGACTCGCAGTTGTGCGCGTTCATCGGAATCGGCAACTCCGATCAGGACATGCAGCAGCTCGATCTCAACGGGAAGGTGCCCATATACATACATACACACACACACACACACATATACACACATATATATATATACACAAACTCAGAATGGTTCCCTGAGAACATTATATGTTAAACACAGACCGTGCATGGAACAAGGAACTCTTCTGGGAAAATTAAATCCACTATAGTCCGAATAAGTAACGAGTCTTTTACTTATATAGAGGTTCTGAGTGTAGGGATCTAGGTTTGCTTTAAACCCTAGATCCACGTCCCAAAGCTGGATCCTGTCTGCTTTGCAGATAGCTGGTGAGGGAAGCTATATTTATGGGATCTCTTTGCGAGAGACCCGTTGCCCACGTCGGGCTAAAATCATGAAAAAGGAAAAAAACTATGGTATTTGTCATTTACCATTACTTATTCGGACTATAGTGGATTTAATTTTCCCAGAAGAGTTCCTTGTTCCATGCACGGTCTGTGTTTAACATATATATATATAATATATATATATATATATATATATATATACAGGGTGTCCCGTAAGTCTGGACCCATAGGGAAAAATAATAAAATTACAAAATAGTCCAAAAATTATTACATAATCTGTTCAAAGTGTCCGCCGTTGTGTCGCACACATAGTTGAAGACGTAATCTCCACTGCGACAGCACTTTCTGAATCACAGTCGCAGAAATTTCTTGACACGCCTCCACAATGCGTGCTTTAAGGTGGAAAATGTTCTGAAGTTTGACCTCGTACACTTTGGCTTTCAAGTGGCCCCACAAATAAAACTCCAGCGGAGTAAGATCATAATAAAAAAATAATAAAAATAATAATAAAAATAATAAAAAAATATATTATAAATAAATTTTTGGACTATTTTGTAATTTTATTATTTTTCCCTATGGGTCCAGACTTACGGGACACCCTGTATATATATATATTATGATGAATAAAACCACGAAGGGAAAATAAACACAAAGTGGTGCTCAAGCGCTTTCGTCTAATGACATCCTCAGGAACACTGGAGTGAAAAGAGAGTTCAAGACAATATATAGGTTCCTGAGGATGTCATTAGACGAAAGCGCTTGAGCACCACTTTGTGTTTATTTTCCCTTCGTGGTTTTATTCATCATAAATATTTTTCACGTGTCACTTTTGTGAAATAATTTTCATATATATATATATATATATATATATATATTATATTCGAACCTTAAATAATTGCACCTACAGTCAGTTAAAAAAGTTCACTGTCATCCAACTCTAGTTTTCATAGCGATATTTATTTGTAAGAAACATGAAGTTTCACAACAGGACTTCTTGAAACGATTGTATATAATCTCCGTGTTGGGGGCGATGCGCCCCATCTATCCTGTTCCGTTACATGTATAAATTGTCTTTTAGTCTCATATAGGCCTGTATCATCAAATGCTTATATAGATTTGAAAGCGTTACCGTGCCCTCCTACCCCGTAGCATTATTGCGCCGCCAAGACCCTCTTCATTAGCGACAGCGACAAACGGAAGCACTTCATGCTCTCCGTGAAGATGTTTTGGGGCACTGGGGCTGACATCGGCGTCTTTCACTCCCGCAGGATCAAGGTCATTTCGAAGCCCTCCAAGAAGAAACAGAGCCTGAAGAACGCCGATTGTAAGTACACGCACAAAAAAAGTAATGATTTTTTTTTTGTTCCATTATTCCCGAAGAAGGGAGAGAAAAAATGTAATCACTTTCTTTTCTATAAACGGTGTAAAAAGGAAGACTCCCTCCCCCCCCCCCCCTCTTCCTTTATATCCATGGTATTTACACGGTACACTTTTATCATATAAGGAGGTTAAATTGCTCCATCATACTTTTTTTTCTTAAAATATGTATCGTAAATAGGTTAACCCTTTCATTCACGACTGGTTTTTTTTTTGTTTTTGTTTCTTTTAAACCAAAAAGTATAAAATAAAAGTATAAATAAACCCAAAAGTATTTTATTGTTATTAAAAACCAAATATTTTAGTAACTCATCACTTACATTACGCGCAGTTTGGGTTCTTTTTCCGACAACTGAATTAAACTGTGTATAAAAATGTATTTTGTAGAAATGTAGCATTGATTTTTATTATTATTATTATTTCCGGTGAGACATTAACGGTCCCCGCTGAAAGGGTTAATTATTAACAGTTTTGAGTCGCGTATTTTATTCAGTCCATCGATAAAGATCTACTTTCGTAAAGTCGATTAACGAAATACAAAGAAATTGTATTTGTTTAAAGAGCGAATTGCGTATAGATTGTTGTTGCGTACTTTACTTACTTTTTTTCCGAAGGTTAAAAAAATAAAGTGTTTCGCATTAATTCCTAATTATATATTCACGAAATTTGTATATGGAAGTCTTCTGTTAATTTTTGCATTTATTATTATTATTATTATTATTATTATTATATTATTATTATTATTATTATTATTATTATTTCTACTGCTAAAACTTCAACACTAGTAATTTCCATTAAATTAAGATACAAATTTATGAACGTAAAGGAATTAATTTTTTTTTTTAATGAATGTAGTAATTCGTTACGCCTTTATAATATCGTAATATGTATTATTATTAATTTAAAAAAAAAGAAATTCGAACATTTGGTTTGTAAATGTAAATAAATCCTGGATAAATTTATCGGATCTTGCCGCATTATTCGGTTAAACGAAACCGTTCCCAGCAGCAAAATGTTTTAGTACGAGACACATTCATCTTCTTTGTTAAATCACTGCAAAAAAAATAAATAATAATAATTGGATTTCCATAATTAACGTATATAGTTATTTAGCAGAGAAAATTAAGATTTAGACCTAAGGTTAATTTTTAGTTTTAACTCTTAGATGTATATCTAAGAGTTCGTGAGATCGCTGAATTATTTGGCATGCATTAGCATGGGGTACTGGAACCTATATTATAGGTTAGGAATTGGGTATTAACTATTTATTTTACACAGAGGTAAAAATTAATTTACAGCTGTATATATATATATATATATATATATATAAAATTATACGTACGTATATATATATATATATATATATATATATATATAATATATATATATATATATGGGATGAATTTCACAGTTAGACACGTGAAATGAATGAATGATGCAAACCCACAAGAAAAAAGAAAAATGATTGCAAGGCCTTTCGTGTATTCAGAAGTACACCTCGTCAGGGAATGAAGGATGGAGGCAAGATGCAAAAATATATACAACGGGACAGAAAAACAAAAAGATTAACACAAGATTAACAAGAGTTGATTAGAGGCAAAAGGTATTTTAACAGGATATTGTCAATTTTATACATTCTTGCACTGTTATTGAAATTATTTTTAAAATGGCTAAATTCACATTCTAGAATATTCCTTTCGATTATATGTGTGTGTTTTTAACGAGAAACACACATAATCGAAAGGAATATTCTAGAATGTGCATTTATCCATTTTAAAAATAATTTCAATAACAGTGCGGGAATGTATAAAATTGACAATATCCTGTTAAAATAACTTTTGCCTCTAATCAACTCTTGTTAATCTTTTTGTTTTTCTGTCCCGTTGCATATATTTTTGGTCATCTTGCCTCCACCCTTCATTCCCTGACGAGGTGTACTTCTGAATACACGAAAGGCCTTGCAATAATTTTTCTTTTTCCTTGTGGGTTTGCATTATATATATATAGGGTGGCGCAAAAGTCAGGTGTCAACGGTCACCATTGCATATTTTTTTTAATTAAAAAAGTAATTTTCTTTAAAAATAGTAGCGGCCATTCAACGGAAAAGATCGATTCTCCTGACTTTGCGCCACCTTGTGTGTGTATATATGTGTGTGTGTGTGTGTATATATATATATATATATATATATATATATATATTTTTAAAGTTCGGGAAGAACCGATTCGCCTCTATTTAAAAGGGCATATCTCGGCCGGAAAAACAAAGAAAAAGTGAGAGGAAAGACAGAGGAAAAAGAAAGGGTAGAGGGGACAGTCGAAGTGGAAAAAGGCCAAGGATGACAAGGACTGCAGGGTCGAGTCCCATCATCCTTGGGTGCTAGGGCCGGGAGGGCGCACGTGAAACCTCCAGGAACAAGCACGTACAAACGAGCACAAAGAGCACTCAAGAGCACGAGCTTAGAACCCCCTTGCGGGGAATATATATATATATATATATATATATGAGGGGTCGCGCGTCTTAGGGTACCTAAGCGCCACCACAGGCGAAAACGTGTTTTTGATGGATATCACAGTTATCACTATTTTCACCCTTCCTCTATCGCGTGGTTTGCGTTATAATGACCTTACGACATTAGAAGTATGGTTAAAAACCTTATGAAGCGAACTACTTTTTTCACCTCTATCGCCAGCCAAAAGTTCACCCAAAGTTCGGCATAATAAGAAAATAAAAAAATTAAAAAATATATATACAGGGTGTACATAAAGTCAGGATCTATTTTTGTGAAGCACTTGGAAATTATATGGAATTCAATCATAAAATGATAAAGTTGTAACATTTATTAAATAATTAAGAGTAGGATTCGACGTGATGCCCATCAGTATCCCTGCACAGCTCAAATCGTTCCGCAGCATTTCTAAACACATTCTGGAGCATTTGCGGGGTTATGTTATCTGCAGCAGTTCGTATACGTGTACGTAAGTTTTCAAGACGTAATCTTCGTCTGATAGACGTGCGATTTGATAAAGCCCCATGCAAAGAAATCTAAAGGGGTTAAATCTGGTGATCTCGCTGGCCAAGGTCTGTTGCTTCCGCGTCCGATCCAGCGATTTGGAAAACGTCCATTTAGATAATCCTGAACAATTTTGGCATAGTGACAAGGAGCACCATTATGTTGATAGACGACGGGGATAGGATTGTTAGTACCGTCGTCTATCAACATGATAGTGCTCCTTGTCACGATGCCAAAATTGTTCAGGATTATCTAAATGGACGTTTTCCAAATCGCTGGATCGGACGCGGAACCAACAGACCTTGGCCAGCGAGATCACCAGATTTAACCCCTTTAGATTTCTTTGCATGGGGCTTTATCAAATCAATGTGTATATGAGCACCCGACCATGTACAATTTCTATTATAATAACGGTTAGTGTAAATTTGGCGACAGCTGCAAATTTGATCATCACACCATTTGCAAGTACAGTACCATACAAGGGAGGGGGTCTGCAAATATGGTAAGAAATGTTACTATCATCACCTCCCAACAAACTCGAGGAACAATAGGAAAAAAGGCAAGAAACCTATGAATACAAACCAAGGCGCAAATTTTTTTGACATCGCGGACACAATATAACTGCTAGGCCTCTTTCAGCACATACAGTCGACACAGCTGAGAACCTCCGAGCCGATCAAGAAGAAACCCAGAACAGGTAACCGGAAACAGAGCTTTCTTAGAGGACCATAAGAATACAAAACACGCGACACTGAAGGAAATTGAATTTGGAATACTCGATGGACAACGCAAAGCAGGAAACATAAATGTACTCCTGGCAAATATTCAACAGCTATGACCAAACCACACAATAAACAAAGTTTCATACTCGCAAGGATTTATGAAAGTAAAAAGGACTGATATCGTATGCCTCACAAAAACATTTTGAAGACTGCCAAGGAGATTGTGAAAACTGCGAATACTGCATAGATAAATAAATAAAAATTGGTGGTTACAACATACCAAGAGGCGACGGAACAGAAGGACGAAAAGGTGGGTGTTCTGTATACGTACGTGATAGCCATATGACAATAATAAATAAATCAAACGGGTTACGTGGAGCTCTTAGCAGTAAAAAATTAAAAACTTAAAAACTTAAACGTGATATTAATAATTAATCATCCATAGAACCTCCGAACATTCCAACTGTAAAATTCTCCGAAGCCATTGCCGGCATCAAAAACCTAATAAAGCCCTTTAACACGCCATCCCCGAATATAATAATACTCTGCGGTGATTTTAATCTCCCATTTATAAAATACAAAAGAGTGAGAAGAAATGTTACTATACACCGGACGAGGGGAGCGCGAGAGAAGACCGGGAGTAAGCAAAAATGTTATTAGCTCTAACGAGTGAATTTATGTTAACGCGGGAGATAACAAATAACACCAGAAAAAATAACTGCTTCGATCTGATATTCACGGATAACACCAACTTAATCATTGATATAAAAATAACGCCAACACGTAGGAATAACGGGCAAAGTGGGAAAATGGATCTACAACTTCCTCAGGGAACGGCAGCAAGCCGTAAAAATCTACTGTACAGAAAATCATCAGAATCTGAAGTACGCAGCTCAGTTCCACGAGAAACAGTATTAGCCTAACTCATATTCATTATCATGCTGACAGACATATACATTGAAATAGACTAACGACAGTACAGAAACATCCTTTGCTGACGATACAAAAATCAGCAGAAAAATCGACACTGCAGAAAAGATTGAAGCTCTACAGACGGACACAAACAGAATATACAAATGGTCAGAAGACAATAACATGAATTTTAACACCGAGAAATTTCAGCTCTTGAGATATGGAAGAAATTAAGAACTTAAACAGACAGCATACTATGCCCCAGATAGACAGGAAATTCAGAGAAGCACAAAAGCAAACGATTTAGTGGTAATAATGACCGATGATGCAAAATTTGGAACACAGAATTAGATAGCGATAAACAAAGTAAAAAGATTTATGGAACAGGTACTGAGAACCTTGAAAAGAAGGGACGAGAATGTAATGAGTCCCCTTCTGAAAACACTGATTATACCAAAACTTGAATACTGCTCAGTCTTAACGTCCCCATACAAAAAAAAAAAAAAAAAAATTAATAAACTAGAAGTCCAGAGGAATTTCACAGCCAATATTGATGGCTGCAAAGAACTCAACTACTGGGAAAGACTACGTAAATTAAATATGTATTCGCTGGAAAGAAGAAGAAGAGAGATACACCATAATTTACGTACGAAAAATTATAAAAATACTGGTACGGTACTTAACCTCAAACTAAAACCAATTAACATCCATACAACACTGAAAATAGGAAAGGTAGAATGTGCAGTGTTCCCAAACTAAAGGTCTGACAAGGAACACTCTCAACATTGAAGGAAAATAGTTTTTAACCAGCTTCCAAAGGACTTCAGGAACGTCACAGGAGTCAAAGTTGAAATCTTCAAAAGACTAGATGCCTGGCTCAGGACGGCACCAGATGAGCCGGGTGTGCCTGGCTATGTGCGATGGAGATCACAAGAAAACAACTCGCTCCTCCATCAGGCCAGGCCTAGAGGTTGGGCTACCAGTTTGACCTTCGTGTGAAGAGACCGACGTACAAAATTTTTACCATGTTTACTAAGTATATTATATATCCAACTTATATATATATATATATATATATATATATAAAATTTTGTAATTTTATTATCTTTAAAATCGATATATATATATATATATATATATATATATATATATAATATATAATAGTGCCAAATTGACTGAAATTGCAGCCAGTGATTAAGTTAATGTTGTGTAGTAAATAACTATTATATATGGTTATCTATTTCAAATTGAGTTAATTAACAGCTGCAGCGAAGTGGGAAATTGTCGATATATGTACTCGTATATAAGTACAGAGAAAGGAAGTTGCATGTTCTTAAATTTACTTAGTATTAACTCTAAAAAGCAAGTTTAAACGTGTTATATATATATATATATATATATATATATATATATATATATATATATATATATATATATATATATATATATATATATATATATAGTAAAAGGGAACTGTAATTCTTAATTACTTGTTTTATCTTGTTTAGAGCTTCCTGTAATCTTTCATAGACTATTTTTGTTGTACGTATGGAATAGCGCAAAACTATGACCACTTATGTAGGGTAGCGTTACGCAGCGTCTTGGATCACCTTGTATGTAATATAATAGGCTAATAGCGTAATTGTATAATAAACATAACGATGTCAATTTGTCTCGGAATACACACACACACACACACACACTAGTTTGATATGCAGTTTTAATGTAATTACACAAGTGTTTATATGAAGTTAAAAGTAAAATGGGTCGACCTTGGGCAAATATATTTTATCATAATATTTGTATGAATTCATTTGCTTACTCGCTTACTTGGTGGCGTTACAAAATGGCCTGTCGCGGGGCCTGTGAACATTTAAATTGAATTATGACTATCGTTTGTACTCTAGCAATGGAACGTATTATAAACCATTCAGGAGAGATAATAATAATGCAAACATTACGCCACTTAAACATTTATTATTAATCTGTCTATTTATTTTGCTTGAGAAAACTGTAGAAAATTACTTATATATATATATATATATATATATATATATATATATATATATAATATATATATATATATGTGATTTCGTAAGGTTCATAATTTACGACAATTAAAAGCTGCTTTTTCTTCAGTTTCACGTTTTTGTTGGGGTATAATACCCAATTTACCCGAGATCCCATCTAACCTCATTGACGAATATCGGGCATCCATTAACTGAGGGCATTAGTGAAGCAAAAAATTTTCATTATCTGTTGAAGATTGTAATGTAGAGTTGAACTGTGTCCTGGAATTGAAGATGATGATAATTTTAATGGATCCCTACTTAAGATTTTTTTTTTTTTAAATAAATTCAAAATGAATAAGTCGAAAAGAAATTTTTGGAAAATACAATTTTTCGCTTAATATTCGTGCTTAATAAAATGCTCATACTTCCAGTTTTTCTTATATAAAAAGTCCAAATGTTCGAAATATATATATATATATATATATATATATATATATATATATATATATATATAGAGAGAGAGAGAGAGAGAGGAGAGAGAGAGAGAGAGATGTAATTTTGTAATTTCGAGACCGAAAAGACCTTCAGGAGTTGATGACGTCATGAGTTCGGCGTGTTTAATTGAGCCGTGCTCTCCTCCATTGCACAAGAAGTCTCTAAACAATGGCGACCGTTGCTCATTCGCGAGTTGCTCGTTCCCAAAATTGATCCCAAAGAACGGTGGAAATAGAGAAGAGTTTCGCTTTCCATCTTGGAGGATGAGACGCCTCCAGGCACGCAGTTTTATTATATCGATACTGTTTTATTTATCTTTTTTAACTTCTTTTGGTGATTTGGTTGTTAATATCATCCGTTTCTTTTGTTTATTTAATAACCGAACGTTTGCTTAAGATGTCCTATTACTAATTATATATATATATATATATATATATACACACACACACGAGGGTAACTCAATAAGTATCCGCACTTTTTATTTTCACATCTGATAGATTATAAACCCATCACTTCTGAGTATCCCTATTTCTCAATACACTTAGTCCAGCGATCTACAAGCTTCCTAATGCCATCACAAAAGAATGTTTTTGGCTGTGTGCGTAGCCAGTCACGCACCGCCTCCTTCAGGTCATCATCGCCTTGGAATCGCTGACCTCTCAAAGCGTCTTTTAGTGGTCCAAACAGGTAAAAATGCGAAGGTGCCAGGTCTGGACTGTAGGCTGGATGGTCAAGAACTTCAAATTTAAGTTCTTGAAGGCATTTTCTAGTCTGTGCAGCAGTATGAGGGCGTGCATTGTCGTGTAACAGAATAACTCCTTCCGACAGTATCCCTCTCCGTTTTGTGCGAATTGCTTACTTTAACTCATTCCGAAGCATGTCAGAATACGATACACTTGTTACTGTAGTTCCACTCTCTAGATAATGTTCAAGGATAGGGCCTCGTGTACCCCAAAACAGTGTTAGCATAACTTTACCTGCTGACGGCTGCGCTTTCAACTTCCTTGCAACGGGAAGGTGTTATTCTATTACACGACAATGCGCGCCCTCATACCGCTGCACAGACTAGAAAATGCCTTCAAGAACTTAAATTTGAAGTTCTCGACCATCCAGCCTACAGTCCAGACCAGGCACCTTCGGATTTTTACCTGTTTGGACCACTAAAAGACGCTTTGAGAGGTCAGCGATTCTAAGGCGATGATGACCTGAAGGAGGCGGTGCGTGGCTGGCTACGCACACAGCCAAAAACATTCTTTTGTGATGGCATTAGGAAGCTTGTAGATCGCTGGACTAAGTGTATTGAGAAACAGGGAGACTATGTCGAGAAGTGATGTGTTTATAACACTGGTATGCATATGAAATTTTTTTGTCTGCTGTGAGGGTTTTTTCAACTCATATTATATAATTCGACCATGCTGAATTCGAAAATGACATTGGTTTTCCTCAATCAGGTCAGGTTTTTTCTCTATTGGCCATTATTATAAGTCCAATTTTATCCCCAAATTTATTGATTTTTTTAGCTTAAACACTAGATACGAGTAATTATAAGAACACTCGTGAAAAATGAAAACATTGTGTGAATAAATACTTTTATTCATACAATGAATATGGAAAAAAGTTTATTGAGGAAGGAATGAAGTTTTTTTGGCTTTCCCTCTGTGTTTTTCTTCGGGCACGTCTCGCTTCAAACACCAGCAATAGTCCGCCAGCATATTGATATCCCAGTTTCCCTGGTACCTCTCTTCCATTATTTTGATATCTTGGTGAAATCGTTCACCCTGTTCCTCACTATAATCCCCGCAATTTTCAGGAAAATAGTCCAAGTGGGACCACAAAAAGTGCATTTTTATGGACATGCGCGACCCATGAGCTTTGAAAGCTTCCATCAAGTTTTCGACAAACGGACTCGTATTCTGGACTTCTACGCTTGCCAAGAAAATCAGTGACAACTGATTTGAATGCCTGCCAGGCATTCTTCTCAGTTGGAGTCATTGCGTTTTCGAACTGAGTATCCTTGATCAAAGTTCGAATTTGAGGACCATCAAAAACCCCAGCATTTAGTTTAGCATCAGATATATGAGGAAATTTACTCTCGAGATATCGGAATGCTGAACCCTCCTTATTCATTGATTTGATGAAATTTTTCATCAAGCCCAGCTTAATATGAAGTGGTGGGAGCAAAATTTTTGTTGGTGGTACAAGGGGCACTGAAACGACATTATGCGACCCAGGTTCAAAATTCTCTCTGGATGCCCATTCACGCTGTGCATAGTGCTTCTCATCCGCTCGGCTATCCCATTTGCAGAGGAACATGGGTATTTCGTGTATCCCCTTGCATTCCCAATACAAATGCCACAATCTGAAAAAAAATGAAATATTTAAAGAATTTAGAGAATTTGTTCTATCAGATAAAAAAATCTATGCATTGGACTGTATCACTTCTGTGGGGAAGTTAAGTGTTCTTATACGCTCTCAAATAACCTTTGGAAAAACAACATAGTCAATAGCAATAGTTTACTTATGATATTAGTATTACCTTCAAATCTCCACAGATCCTCCAGTTATGTTGGTCGTATACGAGAGCATCCAGTAAAATTTTCATGTTATCGTAGCTCTCAGTAAGTTGTACGGAATGTGCTACAGGGACTGATGCAACCCTATTCCCAATGTTGAGAAGTACTGCTTTCAAACTTCGTTTAGACGAGTCTATAAATAGCCTCCATTCTGATGCGTTATATGGCAGGCCCAAGGATTCGATTAGCCCCACAACATTGCAGCAGTACACTAAGGAAGAGGTATTTTCGTGCACTGCAAAAAACTTGTGGAATTCTTCCTCTCGTTTCCTATACCAGGAGAATGTTGTTCCCGGAACCAGCAAGTTGTCATCTCGAAGCCGTGAGCCCAAGATCTCGGCAGCTAATTTGGAAAGTCCTAAATCCCTGGTAAGATCATTAAGTTTGGCCTGGTTGAGAGGCCTCGGCTCATTTGAAGCGGTATTTTGAGGTATATACGACTGGGACTGGTCATTGGCATTGGTCATTGATTCATCATCAGAATCATCGAAGTCCAGGGTTTGAGGTGGGTCGGGTATTGGAATTCCAGGACCATGGGGTACAGGTCTCATAGCAGAAGGAATGTCAGGGTATACAACAATGTGTTTATTCTCCTTGTTAACTCCTGAAAATAGAAACACAGAAACATGGATATAAAACTTGCATATGAAATAGAAGAAGCATTCAGACAGTGGCGGCTCGTGAGGGAAGGCTGCGGTCTGTAAGATATGAAATAGGTCGATGGAGTCTGTATATTTTCTTCTTTTTCATTCATATTGTCCCTTCGGGGACAATATGAATGAAAAAGAAAGAAAATATACAATCATTGTATATGTAAATGTAACTTGTATAACAATATGTATGTGTAAATGTATTTTCTATAACAATATGTATATGTAAATGTATGAGTACCATTATGGTGAATATTATGCTATATGGTGAATATTACATTATGGTGATATTATGTCAAGTTTCATACGAGGATTTCAAAATATTTAAGAAAAATAAATTTATAAGCCCACCTTGGAGGTTTGTCATGCAGAAATAGCAATCTGTCACGTGATCCTTTCCTTCTCCAAATCATGGGAATTCCAAAAGGCAAAGATTTCGCTCTGCCTTTGCTCCATCTTCTCAAATTTTCAATGCACGTCTTGCAGCACATATGAGGGGCGAAATTTTTGTCCTGGTCCCCTAGCTTAATTCCAAAGTATGCTCTATACATTGTCTTCACAAATTTAGTGATTTGGAACTGGTTATTTGGCATGGTAACCGTCCCACATATGTAGCAGAATCTATTGGGATCATTTTTACACGCTCTATTAATTATGAAATATTTTATCTATATGCCTGAAAAGTAAAAAAGATATTATACAAGTGAAACAAGTGATGATAGATGTTACTGTTCCAATTCCGCTTTGACAAAATCACGAAAAATTCTATTTTACTTATGAGGCCATAGCCGGATAACCTGAGCTGCTTGAGAAAAACGGATTGCAGATTCGAAATCAGCAGGAAAAACTCTATAAGAATCACTTACAAAACCCTTGACAGCAAAATTAATGCATACCAGTGTAATCTATCAGATGTGAAAATAAAATTGTAAAAATAAAAGGTGCGGATACTTATTGAGTTACCCTCGTGTGTGTGTATATATATTATTATATATATATATAATATATATATATATATATATATATATATTATTATATATATATTATATATATATATATATATATATATATATAATTTTTATTTTTTATTTTACCGCCGTACCTAGGGAGAGTGATACATATCTCGGCGGGATATATATATATATACACACACACGTTTTCATTAGTTTTCATTTTTGTTTTCCAATTTAAAGCAGAATAGCGCTATTGTTTACTCCTGAATATAAACAGAAGTCTGTCAATAACCGCTTTACTTCGATTTTAAGAAACAATGTTAAAAATCATCATATTAAAACGTTTCGTACTAACTAATACGTGTGCACGAGTTCTGGATAATGAGTATTGTTTTTTAAAAAAATTTGTAGTTGATTCTCAGAAAATGCCGATAAAAGGTTTTTTTTAATAGTACGGTAATTAATTATATTTTGTTTCTATGCGAACTTATTTCCATAATTGTACGTAAATATATACAGTACTCATCTTATACAGTTGCGGACTAAAGAATTATTTTATAGTTTTTGGAATGCGGTCAGTTTTGTGGGAGTGGTGAAGAGACTTCATTTTGTTACTGCCAAAAAATATCTTTAAAATTAAATTGTAGTTGGTTCCGGTCTCAAACTAAATGGAATATCGCTTCGTACGTGAAATTATATAACTAGAAATGTTCTCGAAGTTCCATTAATCAATTTAAAAGAGAGATGGGGAGCTTGTGACTTAGTCTCCCCTCCCCCTCCAATATGGTTTGCACGCGTTAATATACGATAATATGTGAGAATCTCGCTCGCGTGGCGAAGCAAGCTGGTTTTTTTTTTTTTTTTTTTTTTTTTTTTTTGCGATGAAGTGACGTCAGTTTTGCTTTCAATACCGATTTGTTTCCACTTCGAGCTATTTCTGTAAGGTCATTCACGGTCCGAAAGTGAGAAGGATCGAATTTAAAATTGTGCATTTAACCTTACTTAACCTACCTTCGTCTAAACCACAATTAAGTGGGAGACCCGAGGACGAGAATGGGAATAGCATGAAGTGGAGAGGAGGGACTTCATTCATTTGTTTGTTGTAACTTAGTATTGTTGTAGTCATTATTTTTAAATTAAACAAAATTACCTCCCCTATACCATCATCAGTGAATATTTTTCTTTTATTTAAAATGTTAAAAGACGGGTAATGCGAGGCGACTTGTTTTCTAATTTTTTGGTTTTGGCCCTTTAAAAAAAAAAACAATGTGGCCCACAGATAGAAAAGGTTTTCTCTCCCCCTCCCCTCCTCCCTCCCCGTTTAAAACGCTGCCAACTTAAATATTCTTTTGCCTAAAAATTATTACTCGTATAAGTTTGTATTTACGTTGAGTTAAAACATTGTAAGTTGTTTTATTTTCACATTATATATATATATATATATGAATAGAAACGACATAAGTATTAAGGACGTTTTCCTCGTGTGCAGAAACGTTCCTTAATACTTATGTCGTTTCTATTCATTTATATACTGCGCGGTCATTGCAGTTATTTGCATATATATATATATATATATATATATATATATATATATATATATATATATATATATATATAGTGAGCCAAAAGTCCTGCCTCAAAAAGTAATCATACAATAAATACTTTTGATACAGGACTTTTGATTCACCCTGTATATACAATTTGTGATTGTTTTTGTTTCTCTTCAAGTGTGCATTGCGTCTGGAACGAAAGTAGCGCTCTTTAATCGCCTTCGATCGCAGACTGTTTCGACGCGGTACTTACACGTCGAAAACGGCAATTTTCACGCTTCATCCACCCAGTGGGGAGCCTTCACCATTCACCTTCGTAAGTCTTTATTAACTTCAATTTGTATACCCTGCCACAACTCATAAATGGGTTTAATTCATTTTCATGGCTCGCCAGAGCCCTTACACTTAAGTTTCTTTCTTGTATACCCGAGCAGCAACATCTAGACTTAATTTAACTATTTGAAGCAGTAGGAGTGCATTAGAGTATTTTTTAACATTTTCCATATTAAATATTGTTACTTAAAATGTTTGCTACATCTCACAATATTGCGATTTGGAGCATCATCGTAAATTACATCAAATTTTATACGGTATTCCTTTAATTTATTCTTATTCGGGGAAAAAAAAAAGACAAAATAGTACATATTTTTTTGTATAATGTGGAACAAAAAATGTAAATGTCCTACAATATTAAATTATTTTATTAAAAAATAAAAATTAAATTAAAATAAAAAAAAAATGTCCAACACAGACCTTTAGTGTTGTATCCAAAATGAATGTACTCTTCATTGTTAGATTTTTACCAAAGTTCATTATCGAATTACATTAAATGTTAGAAGAAAAAATCTTATTTTTTTAAAGGTTATTACAGAATTTTACAGTTTTAGAAATTCTACCTGTTTTCTCATTATATATATATATATATATATATATATATATATATATATTATTTTTATTTTTTTCTGCAAAATTAACGCATGTATGTGATTTTTCTCGTTTTGATTTTTACGATAATTTTTTTTTTCTCTTTCTCAGCACTAAAATTTTATTGTAAAAAAAAAAAAATCGTATTTTTTTAGTTTTGTTATTCTTAACAAGAAGTGATTTACAAAATAGGTTTTATTCTTTAGTCTTAAAATATATATTTTCTTATTAAGAAAATAATTTTTTTATTCTGGTTTTTAAATTAATTTTATAGTATATATAATATATATATTAATTTTTTCTTCTATATCCTTTCCTCTTCAACACACACACACACACACACACACACTTGTCTCTGTCGACACCCCCAATCCTCCCGTTTCAATCTCTCTCCCTAAAATCTTTTTAAAGTCTGTTTTGTCACTCCTGGAACGGGTTGTATATTATGCATGGCGCACTTTTATTTCTCCCTTCGGTCCTTCATTTTGGATGAGGTTCGTGGGAATTCATCGCCTGATCCCGAGAAAGACTTCGAAATGGGGCCGAGCGTAACGCGCTATTTCTCCCTTCATCCTTTAGAGAAAGAGCCTGCCTTAAATGTTGTGGTCCGTGCATGAGCATGACGATAGAGTATTCGTTTGTGTTTTTATTTAAAATTTAGTTTTTTGTTGTTTAGTGTGTGTGTCTGTGTGAGAGTGACAGAGAAAGAGACATATTGATTGTGTAATGTGTTCATTGTGTGTGCGCGTTCGTTAGTTCCTCCGTGTCTCTCTTCATCATAGGTTTTGTTTTATGAATCAGATCCGTATTGACGCGTTTGTTGTTTCGACTTTGAGTTAATTTGAATTTATTTACATTAATATGGAATTATTTGACCTTTTCTCAAAACTTTCGAGCGATGTTAGGACGGAAGATTGATTTAAATGATGATTGAACGTCTTTTTTTATAATTCTTTCTAAAATAAAATTGTTTTGTGTTGGATGAGAGAGAGAGAGAGAAAAAAGTGTTCTTTTTTAATGTATAATGAGTAGGGACTTCAAAAAGGTTCATAAAAAATGCCTTGAAAGTTCAAAAAAGTTCATTAAATTTGGCAAAAAGTTCAAAAAAGTTCATAATAAATTCATTACATATCAATTAGATCTATCAATTATAGGTATCAAGAATTACACATCAAAAAGCATACTTCTTCATTGCACTTGCTAAAAGACAAAATTTGATTTTAAAAAATACAAAATTATAAAAACTATGAAACTCCAAAGAAAAACTGTTACTTTATTCGTTAAACAAACACAGAAGTTATTGAACATGTTAAGCAATATCTTTATTCCATTGAAGAATCATATTCTCTTCTATATGCTCGAAAGTTAAGTTCAGTCTCTTTGGCACAACTACATCTTAATAAATTTATTTAAAAGTCAAAAATATTAATAAATTATTAATATTTTGGACTTTTAAAGTAATTTTATGCACTTTTTGTAATATTATTAATAATAATATCAAAAAAGTGCATAAAACTACTTAAAGTTCATAACATTATTAAAAGTTCAAAAAGTTCGTAAAAGTACTAAAAGTTCAAAAAAGTTCATAAAAATTTTTATGAACTTTTTTGAAGTCTAAATTAATGAGATGATTTTTTAATGTACTCTGCCTTTTTTTTCTCTCTCTCTCTCTCCTCTCACCTCGTCTCCAACTATTCTATGAACAAGTCAAAGTAATCTCAAAAACAGAGTACTCTTTCGTTCAGGTTCGGAATAATAACACTTTTTCTTATTTTTTTTATTTTTAAACATTTTAATTTGTATTATTTCGTATAATATGCGTTTATCGTCTCTTTTTCTTTAATGTAAAATTGGTTAGAACTTTTTTTAACTGCATTTTCTCTCCTCATTTTCTTTAAATAAATTGTTTCAATCATTTTAGTTTATCCTTTTTCTTAAAGTAAATCGTGTATTTCTTCTCCTTTAAAGTAGTTTTTTTCTTTAATTTAATGATTCTTTTGATGCGGTCAGTTAGGAATCGGACTCGGAACGGGAAAGGTACCGGGTTCGATTCTTACCGCCGCCCCCTCGAGTTGAATTGGGTTGGCATCCGCTCGGGTGACGCTCGTTGTAGTTCGTACCCACCGCCTTCCGTATGGGAAAATAGGTTCGGGGTGTGTTACCATGTTTTTTAATTAATTTTCTTTTACCATTCGAGTTTATTAATTTCGTGTACATTTAGTTTTAAAGTTGCTTAAGTTATTCATTTATCGATTTTCGTTTCATGAAATTTCGTCGATCAGTCGACGACAACGAGAGCGAAAGCGAAGAATTCAACGTTCGTGATGGTTACATCCATTACGGGGCGACGGTGAAGCTCGTTTGTTCGGTGACCGGAATGGCCTTGCCACGTCTCGTCATTCGAAAGGTAGACAAACAAACGGCGCTCCTTGACGCCGATGACCCCGTGTCGCAGCTCCACAAGTGTGCCTTCTACATGAAAGACACGGAACGCATGTACCTCTGCCTGAGTCAAGAAAGGATTATTCAGTTTCAGGTGCGCTCCAAGTTAATGTGTACCCGTTTCTTTTTTTAATGGTATGGGGTATTTTGCGTTTTTTTTTTTTTTTTTTGTCATTATATGTATTTTTCTTGTTGCAGGCAACCCCTTGTCCCAAAGAACCCAACAAAGAAATGATAAACGATGGTGCTTCATGGACCATTATCAGCACAGATAAAGCCGAATACCAGTTTTACGAAGGGATGGGTCCTGTGCGATGTCCTGTCACGCCAGTGCCTATTGTTAGCTCTCTGCAGGTAAAAATGATAACGGAAAAAAAAACGCTTGTAGAAACAGATTATTCATATGGTGACAGTTAGCGGAAATTGAGATTTGGTTTCTGACTTTTGAGCATCTCGTGGCTCGATTGGTTAGGGCGCCGCCCAGAAGTGCTGAGACTCCGCTGATTCGTGGGTTCCGAAACCCGGTACTGCCTAGAGCTGGGCGGTTGTCTTTTCTGTATCTTACGTCACGACGAAGCGGCGAGCCGGCCACCCGCTCTTTAGTTGACTCGGGGCTAAGGTTTCCCAGGCGGGCTAGGTCATGCAGTGTTGTAACACCGCTTCCCGTCGATCAGCAAAGTTAAGCGACATGGGTCTGGGTAGTAGTTGGATGGGAGACCGTCCTCCACGCACAGATTATGTAACGACCCGTGGTTCAGATCTCACGAAAAGCTGTAGGTCCCCTCCATCATATGACCTTAGATGTTGCGAAGGAAGTTAAACAACCCCATCATCAGATATTCCAGGTTCGGGGCCCCTACCCCGTACTTCCTTGGTGGATACGTGTATGGATGTTACCGTTACTTTACCTGACTTCATATTTTTAGCTAAATGGTGGCGGTGACGTCGCTATGCTCGAACTCACTGGGGAGAGTTTTACGCCCAATTTGCGGGTTTGGTTCGGCGACGTCGAAGCGGAAACGATGTACCGCTGCGAGGAGTCGATGCTTTGTGTTGTACCTGACATATCCGCGTTCAGAAGGGGTTGGCAGTGGGTTCGACAACCCACGCAGGTAAGGACTAAGAGCTCTCAAAACTAATAATTGTCTCGAATTAACTCGAGAGTCACTGTTGATTTTTGTAATGCTTTCTAAAGTTTAGAGTTGTATACACTTTACTGTAGTTTGTTTAACAGTTCTCATAATTGTTTCAAAGTCGTCATTCACTTGGTGGACCTCATTTTGATCGTGTTTTAAACATTCGTAAACCTTTTCACGTGAATACATTTGCTTTAATATTTAAGCGTATTTTGGGTTTTAACATGGCCCACGTAGATCTCCGTTAGTTTAGAAAGAAATCAGAAATGTTTACCAGTAATTTCCGATATCTTAAGATTTGAATTTAAAAAATAGTAACTTTTCATCCTCACCAATACTAACATTTAAAGGGAATAAATGAAATGGGACCTATATTAACCCTATCGGTCGTTCACTAGTTTACAACATTAAATTTCTCGTGTTTTAAAACCGCAGAAAATGCACGTCACTTTTAAAAAATGGAACTTTAGTTTTTGGCTTTTTGTAATTATTGATTTTACGCCATATTTATTCATCTAAACAGTACACGTACTGTATATAAACTCTCTGACACTCTTTTCATTGAAGTTTTGGAGTCACGTAAGTCCCTAAGCAGGAAAGAATCTGCAGATTGAAATGATTTCAGTTTATTTTAAATTATTTGAAAAATCTTTTAAAGGCTAAAGCTTACGTTGCGGAAGAATTGGCTGAACATTATTTTTTTCGTAGTAAAGCTCCTAGCATGTTTTTTTAATTAAACTACATATTTCCTTGCTCTTAATTTTTGTTCGAGAGACAAAAAGTGAGTGTTACTTCCATTTTGTGCTCAGTTTCATTAAGAATTCTTCAAAGTTTAAGCGCAACATTTCCAAATTGTGCAGTTGTTTACGAGAAAAAAACGGACAAGTGTTCGCATAAACGTGACTTTAACTCTTCTTCTCGTTCGAAGGTCCCCGTGTCTCTGGTTCGTCATGACGGTGTGATCTACGCCACTAACCTCACCTTCACATACACGCCTGAGCCTGGTCCCCGTACGCACTGCTCGCAAGCGGATGAAATCATGCGACCGCCACACCGCCACAACGCCATGCAGGAATCTCCCCACCATCCTCCACCTCCTCCTAACCCCATGGTACCTCTCCAGTACGAACCTTCTCAACCACTCCACCTCACGCAGCAACCTCACCACCACAATCAAACAAACCAGCAACCGCAACATCAACAACACCCACAGCAACAACCCCCACCTCAACAGCAACAGCCACAGCATTCGCAACATACACAACCACCTCAGCATACGCAGCAACCACAACACACCCAACAACCTCAACACACGCAACCGCAGCAACCCCAGCAACCCCAACAGCCCCCACCGCCACAACAGCACATGTAGTACCAAATGAACGTGTCGATTTTAATTCGTAGCGTTTCGGTACACTCTTCTTAGGGGGGCGCCTTCGTGACGTCATCATTAATGGGCGGGGCATGAGGTCGCCGGCTGTGATGTTTGAGGGCTCCATTTGTGATTAAGTGGGACCAAGGTTCGATGATGGAAGGAATAATAGTAGTAATGATAATGTTTATGGTTCGGAAACGTTATTGGTTCTCGTGAAGCGCGCCAACGAGTTTTCTCGAAAGAAATGTGGATGTAAATAATTTATTTTGCTACTCATATGAAGTGAGGTGGAAGTTCCGATGATAATGATTAGTGGACGTTAGTTCCAAGCATCGTTCAAAAAGCAAAAGACTGTTGTACAGTTGCTCTTCTCACGTCTTCCTTAAGTGCGCCCAACGGCTTACGTACACAGTGACATAACGGACATTCCATTACTTGTTGAAACGATATGTACAAAAATTGTTTAGGCTAATCAGCGTTTTTATCCGAGAAAACGCTGATAATAACATCTTGAAAGCAACATTGAAATTTAAACGTTACTTCAACTATTTGTGATATTTTGTACTTGTATAATGATATGGTATTTTTTAGATCTCATTATCAAGGTATATTTAAAGTACTTTTCTTTGAAATTTGTTTGTTTATTTTTGTAAATAACGAACGAGGTTGTTCTATTTGTGTTTATAATTTTTGTACAGTTTTAATCAATAGAAAAAACACAGATTTGGTGCCAGAGTGTAGCGCATTTTAAAAGGTTTTTTTGTGTTTATTTATTCATCATTTTAATTCAGTTTTACACCATTGAAAAGGCAGCTTTTTATGTAATGGAGTTTATGTATTTATTCTGTATAATATTTGTAATTAATACTTTATAGTTCAATAATTTAAAAAAATGTATGTCTTTATTTTTAAATGTAATTGCTACCTCTGGCAATATTGTGATAGTGTATAGCTACACTTGTATAAAATTTAATATGCTTTTCACAAAAATAAAGACTAAATTTGTTGCCTAGTTTTCTTGTCCAAATGTATGAGAAGAATAGTTATTCAACCACGTTTCTTCGTCTTGATAATTTATGTTTTAAACTTTGGTAACCTCGATTTTGCTTCTGTCCGAATTCTTCATTCTGACGAAGGGGCCAGCATGTTGCCGTAGATCATGGTTGTCCAACTACCGTCTTGTGGGCCGTATGCGGCCCGTGAGAGTAAGAAAATTATTTAATTTTCTATTTTTTTTTTTCCTTAGAAGGGAGATTCTACTGTTCCTAAAGAATGAAGTTAAATCTGATACTACTGAGCTGGAAAATGAGGTGCATAATCCCGGATTTCTATGTGAATTTCCCCTTTTAATAGACGTCGCAACTCATTTAAACGAACTTAATTTGAAACTCGAAGCAAAATAGCGAAGTATTATCTAACTGCTATGGCTACGCCAATGGATTTCGAAATAAACAAGTTATTTATTATAGTAAGTCTTGAAAATAATTATTTCACACATTTCCCATACATTTTGATATGGCCCTGGAGTAGATGCCTAAAGTAGAATGCGGCCCTCCAGTAGCTTGAAGTTGGACCTCCCTTCCCTAGACCTATAGCTTAACGTGGAATCCGAACTACGGCCTACTAGGGAAGTCAGAAATTACAAAGTCCTCGCCCCATACATTTTGATATGGCCCTGGAGTAGATGCCTAAAGTAGAATGCGGCCCTCCAGTAGCTTGAAGTTGGACCTCCCTTCCCTAGCTTAACGTGGAATCCGAACTACAGCCTACTAGGGAAGTCAGAAATTACAAAGTCCTCGCCCGGACTCGACCCTGCCAATCAGCAGCCCACGTCTTAACCACTGGGTTACTCAGGGTGCCCATTCATCTACCAACCAATTTTTTTGGATGGAAGGATGAATAACTGGGTGAGTTGAGCGCCGCCTGCCATCGGACCCAGGACCGGTAGATTCGTAGTCAGCGATGCTAACCTCTACATACTGAGACGCGTAGTTTTAGTTCAATGTTTATGAAAAAGATTAAAAAGACCTCCATTTTAGCGAAATTAAGAACGTGAAACGACTCTAGCTTTGAACCACTCCAGTGGTGGTAGATTCTGATTGGACGAAATTGAGTGAGATTAAATTTACAAAACAAGGAATATTATACGCAAATGTAATTCTTAAAACAATAAAATTACTTCACTTGCATGACTTTATGAACACCCTGTATTAATTGTATCACGAAAAAAGTTATATTAATTATTAGGGATGTACCGATATCGCTTTTAAGCTGATAACCGATACCGATAATTAAACAGTATCGGCCGATAACCGATACTGATATCCAGTTGGTGGAAGTTGCGCAGCAGCACTGCCAACTTTGGAGAATTTAGCTCAGAGATATTTGGGAGCACCAACAACAGTTCCAAGCGAACGCATGTTCAGTATTGGAGGAAACATTGCCAGTGCTGCTAGAAATCGGTTCTCTCCTGAACATACAGAGCAGCTGCTATTTTTACATGAGAACTTAACCTTT
Organism: Bathynomus jamesi; assembly: GCA_023014485.1. Classification (NCBI taxonomy): domain Eukaryota; kingdom Metazoa; phylum Arthropoda; class Malacostraca; order Isopoda; family Cirolanidae; genus Bathynomus; species Bathynomus jamesi. The sequence goes on along the minus strand of JAJOZX010002655.1, from coordinate 348,813 downwards.
GTGAAAAAATAACGAGTTATGTGAAGTGATAAAACAATAGAATATTGGAAATTTCATCCTCTAAATAGTCTTTTATTCATAATTTTTGAAAAATCGTGTTTGAAATATCGGCCGATACCGATAAAAATCTACCAATATTACCGATACTGATATATCCATACATCCCTAATAATTATAACAAAAAAAGATATATATATATATATATATATATATATATATATATATATATATATATAAATATATGCACTAGAATCACAAAATAACACGTGACCTTATTAATAAGCAAACAACCACAAGGAAAAGGAAACACAAAGTCCGAGCGCTTTCGTGATATATTCACATTATCAAGGAGGAACAGAAAATATTTTCTGTTCCTCCTTGATAATGTGAATATATCACGAAAGCGCTCGGACTTTGTGTTTCCTTTTCCTTGTGGTTGTTTGCTTATATATAATATATATATATACACAGGGTGTCCGAGAATTATCTGTACAATTTTTGGCTGTTATTAAAAGTCAACCATGACGTGTAGAAATTCCAGTGTTGTCCCATTTTACAGAGAATCTCATTAAGTTTTTCTGATACCAAGTTTTTACAAGTTTTTTAGAAATTCTAGTGTGTCCGAACATTATCTGTACAATTTCATCTTTTAATAAAATTCTTGATAACACACGTAAAATTCTTAAACAAGATTATTTAGAATCTGTATTTTCAAAAGTTTCTTTTATTAAAGTAACGTTGTTACAAACATTCGATATGTGCACCATTAGTGATTCGCAAAACATCCAATCGATACTCCAAATGTTGCCATGTACGCTGCAGCATATCCACATCAATTCGCTCAATAGCAGCTGTGATTCTTGCTTTTAAATCATCAATGTCTGTCACCGCGTACATTTCTAAAAAACTTGTCAAAACGTGGTATCAGAAAAAACTTAATGAGATTCTCTGTAAAATGGGATAACACTGGAATTTCTACACTTCATGGTTGACTTTTAATAACAGCCAAAAATTGTACAGATAATTCTCGGACACCCTGTGTATATATATATATATATATATATATAATAAATCTCATTTCCAACAAATTTGGGGTGAGAAGATAGAAACAACATGGTTATGAATTACAGAAGGTAATGAAGAGGAGAAAAGGCAGAAAGTAAAACTTACACATTCACACACACACACACACACACAAGCGTCCTGGTAGACCTTCGCCCCCACCTAATACAGTACATGGCTAAATTCCAACCCTGTGGTGTTTCAGGCGCCATGCGTGGTGGCGTTTCCAGACTTTGTAACCTGGTAATCTGGTAGAAGTTCTGCGCCACGATCCGTCTTCTCGCGGAGGTAAGGCGCATGACCCTTATCTTATAAACTAACTTGAAGGAGAAAATTGCTATCTTAAGCTCTCAATCTCACATATCCAGGTACACCCGGCTCATCTGGGATTTTCCTGAGCCAGGTAACTAGTATTGTTTTGAAGACTACCACATCGACTGACGAGGATTTTCTTCGACAATAAAAGACGTACACGTACGCATACATACTGTGCACATATACGGTATATTCTGCCTTTTATAGCCAAATGTTCGGCCAAATTTGCGCTCGCTAAAATTTCAGTATACTGAAGTTTTTTTCCCCAGTTGCCAAGCGCTTAATGCTCTTAAATCTAATCAGTCACAGCGTAGATCTCGTACTGTAAACTTTTCCATAATTTTTATCAGTCTCATGTCACTCCCATCTTAACTTTCGCAGCATAAACTTCGGTTGCACGCATTGTGTTTAAGTTCAAAGCGATAAGTTTTTTTTTTTTTTTTTTTTTGGCTCTTGATCATCCTTTTGGTATAGTTGTAGTAATCTTGTATATGATTTAATTCCTAGTGCTTAATTAAGTGGTAGTGAATAATTATATGGTGATTTAACTTGTTTTCAAACCTTATGACCGTTATTAAATTAGTGATTTGATATATTAATTAATCGTTTAAACCGTTGGACGGCCACCTAGCTTTCGTTAACTATAATTTTTAATTATACTGGAACTTAAGAGTTAGTCAAGTGTTGTAGGTTTATGGCAGTCTTCAATGCGCTGTCATAAAATAGCATTAAGTTGTTTCCTTTTAATTAGTGGTGGTTTTATTTTATAGGTCTTGTTTATTATCGTTTTTTATTTCACTTTATCTTTAATTATTTGCATATAATATATATATATATATATATATATATATTATATATATATATATATATATGCAAAGAAATCACAAAGCAACACGTGATCTTTTTAATAAGCAAAGAACCACAGGGAGAAGGAAAACGAAACACGAAGTCCGAGCGCTTTCGTGATACATTCACATCTTCAGGGACAAGAGAGAAATAGGGATCTTCTTGTCCCTGAAGATGTAAATATATCACGAAAGTAGTCAGACTTCGTGTTTCCTTTTCCTTTTACCTGTGGTTCTTTGCTTATATATATATATATATTTGGGTATTATCAGGTTTTTCAGTAGAGGAATCATTACATTCCTATCCCTATATGATGAAAATAAACCACGAAGGAAAAGGAAACACAGATAGATAACCTTCGTGGTTATTTTCATCATAAATATTATTCACGTGTTACTTTCGTGAAATTATATATATATATATATATATATATATATATATATATATATATATATATAAGATAGCAGTAAACAGAGCAAAGAGAACAACGGGACAGATATTGAGAACCTTTAAACGAAGGGATAGGAATGTAATGATTCCTCTACTGAAAACCCTGATAATACCCAAATTGGAATACTGCTCGGTCCTAACAGCCCCATATAAAAAAGAAGACATTAGACAGCTGGAAGGGATCCAGAGAAGCTTCACAGCCAAGATCAATGGTGCAAAGAACTAAATTACTGGGAAAAGTTACGCGAACTAGATCTATACTCACTGGAAAGGAGAAGAGATACACCATTATTTACACTTGGAAAATAATGGAGAAACTAGTCCCTAATCTTACTCTGAACCCTATAACTCCCCAAACAACGGTGGACAGTAGAAACGGCAGACTGTGCCTCATTCCCAAATTGAAGGCGAAACAGGGTACATCCTTAACCCTGAAAGAAAATAGTTTTGTAGTGAGAGGACCAAAACTGTTTAATCAGTTGCCCAAAGACCTGAAAACACAAAGGGAGTTGCAGTGGAAATCTTCAAAAGAAGACTAGACGCCTGGATCAGAACAATCCCCGATGAGCCGGGCGTACCTGGCTATCTGAGGTGGAAAGCGCAAGAATCAAACTCACTACTTCACCAGGCCAATTCGAGAGGAGGGGCGACAAGCTTGACCTTCGCGAAATGAGAGATTATCACGCGAAACCTTTGTAAGGTTGTAAGGTAAGGTAAAGTATATATATATATATATATATAATATATATTAGTGATGTAGCGGATGTCATTTTTTTCACATCCGCGGATGCGGATGCGGATGTTTGATTTCAACATCCGCGGATGCGGATGCGGATGTCTACATTTTCGTTATTTTTTAGGATATATTCGAGATTTGTTGTGTTTAACGTATATAATAAGTTATTATATAGAGAGAGCTGTAGCTATAATGTAGTATAATTGATTAATTGTACAATAATTGCTGTACTTTTCCCTGAACATATAAAATAATAGCAAGCATCTAACTAATATAGAAATCAATTAGTGAATTCGTCTGCAAATAAATTCGTTATATTTTGTTGAGTTTCAGCCACAATTAGAAACCATAATTGTGTTACCCGACCTCTTTCCCCAACCTCCACCCTTATAGAAAGAGATCTTTAATTAGCTTGATAACTATTTATATTAAGTTTAAAGTTTTATTAGGCATATTTATAAATGAGTAATTAAAATAAAGTAAACTAAGATGTTCATCGTTTAATATTCAAACTTAATTATAGGAAGGTTATGCTTAAGGAACATTAATTTTTCTGCCTTTTCTGCTGCCAGTCTGTTTCTCTTTTCATCATATATTAATCCAGCACTGCTAAATAATCTCTCGCTTGGTACGTTGTTGGAGGACGGCTAAATGTTTCCTTGCAAGTTTACTCAAGTATGGATAGATATTCTGCGTATTTTTCCACCAACTAATAGGATTGTCACATGCAGCCAGGCGTTTTTCTTGGTGATAGCTCTCGATCATTTTTACTACATCTTTTGACATCGCGTAGGTCTCGTCATCGCTGCTTGACTCAAGAAACTGAGAGAGAGATTCTGTGATAGATTTGCTTGTTGAAGGTGTTGGTTCTGTCACTGAAACTTTTATTCTTTTGGTGGGTGGCGAAGCGACAGATTCAAGAGATTGAAGCTCTTCAACTGCTTTGCCAAGTGATGATTTAACTCGTTCTAATGTACTAGGTGAAAATAACTTAGCTTTGTAACGTGGATCTAAGTAGGTTGCAAGAGAGTAACTTCATACAAGAACAGCCTCTCGTCTTGTCGCTTGCATCACTTTTGCGCACAATGAACTAGTTCTATTATATAGTAGAATTTGATAATTTCCGCTTATTAATGACGTTTTATCTCAACGGTCCACATCCGCACGACATCCGCAGTCCAAAGTGCGGATGCGGATGCGAGAAAATGTGCGGATGTTCCGCGGATGCGGATGCGGATGTGACCTACATCACTAATATTATATATATATATATATATATATATATATATATATTAGGGTGTCACTAGGTAATAGGGGGAAAATTAAACGATGGATATTTTCCTATGACACCCCCTAAAATTGTTCCATTTGGTGTAAAACATACGGAAGAGAAATTTGGTCCTGATTGGTCATCATTTAAAGGTCGCCCTCGTCACTGAAAACAAGACCCATTTGTTGACGTCAACAAGCTGTTCAGTGTTCACAGCTTGGGCCGAACCAGATAATAAAAAACAAGGCAATTTGGTGAAATAACGAAAGTAAGACACTTAAAAACGCAAAGAATACAAACAGTTTATTATATAATCAAAATAGAAGACATAATTTGGCGAATAATGGTACAAAATGGAGAAGCAACAAAAGCAAAACTTTGAGAAATAAAATACATATACAGTAGCAGAATAATTGGTGCTCATACGCTGATCAGTGATTAGTTCTTTCGCGTCCTCACTAATGCTGATTTGTTCGGAGCTGGGTGTTGCTTTCTGTGGTCAGTGACAACTTGAACGAGGAACTGGAGCTGTTCTTCTTTCACTGTCAACTTTCCGTTCAGCTCCTTCACCAGAGCCACGGCCCGTTCTGCTCTGTCGTTCACCACTGCAAGTTTGGAGACCACATCCCGAGCTTGCACGTATTCAGAGTTTGACGTCCATGAACTGGGATGGTGGAGCAGAAAGCAATCTGGCAACTGAAGTTTTGAGAAGAATCCTCGGGTGTTCTTTGTGATCAGTTGCTCCAGTCCTTTGCTGTCACTGAGGAACATAGTATCAAGAACCAAAGGTCGTTTTGGCGGCATGTGAGGGGCTTCTTGATCTAACGCTGCAACCATGCTGCACTTCACTTCCATCGATATCCTCTCATCAAAGAACGCCAGACCCACTGCCTCCTCCGAATGGTACCACAGGTGCGCAGACAGCTTCTTGGTGGTACCATCAGAGATCTTCTTGTGCGGGTATCGAAGGAGCGTCCTCATCAATTCCCAATCATTCAGCGGAGCTTCGATGGACAGATGAGCTGTTGCCCACGCTTTCATGTAAACTAGAACAGAAAAGAGGCAGATATCTCGAATTCCGCGTTCCTCAGTGTTCGTCAGTTTAAACTGTCTTCGGAAGAGCCAGATCTTGATGGCATAGAGCCCCTTAGCCATCCATCTCGCCCGGTGCATAGCACCAGGGGCGCGGAAGTTTAGTCCCTTGTATGGAACTCCTCCAAGAAAGATGACGGAAAGATCGAGGAATTCCTGATAGTCATCACGAACTTGAAGTGCTTGTGATTTTGCAAACTCAATGAGCTCCGTTCTATGCTTAAAAATAGCTGCTTTGGTGAACGCATCTGTGTCCGCAGTTTGGAACTGTTGCTGGTCAATGCGGGTCCAATAATCATGGAAGCGCTTGAAAAGCAGAATTTCTGGACCGGTAGATACTGAATCTAGCGATGCTGCGAATGCCGCCTGTAGCACCAACTCCAGTACATGGTGTCTGCACGCGCAGTGTAACAGGTCACGTCCAACTTTTTCTTCCAGAAGAACACAAGTTCCTCCACGGTGGCCTGTGTTTGTCGCGGTTGTGTCGAAACACATAGATTTGACATGATCGGTCACTCCCCATTCATTCAGGCAATCTATGATGGCATTTGTTTGTGCCAGCGCGGTTCCTGACAGAAGTTTTGGCACCCCGAGGAGCTGCTCTGTCCCGGAGCCAGATACAAGAATAGGTAAGCGGTCAACATATTCTCGTGACGTCAGATCTTGCATGAGTTTTCCGTCCCAGTGAACAGTCAACGGACTATTGCCTTGGAACTCGCTCTTCAGTTGCCGAGCCTTAAGGGTACGGAATTTTTCACGCTGACGATGAATGGATCCACGATTGATGTTGTAGTCGCTAGCATCATGCCCTAAGCTGGAAGCTGCCTCAAACAGCAGATATGTGGCCTTTCTTGACGAGAGTTGCGTGCGATCAAGCGCTGCCGCCAATTCCGATGTCATGATGTTCTTCGTTGCTCTTTGTTTAGACGCTAACGAACCACCACATGCTCCTTTTTCTTCGCTATCATCTGAGCTGGAGGATGAGGACTCCAAAACCGCTTCGTTGGATACTGCCTCCATTTCAGCTGCTGATCGCTTTCTTCGTTTCTCCTCTTCCTCCCGACGTCGAGTACAATCTTTGACTTGGCGCTGATGGGTCATGTCCAAACCTGCCATTGAACCTGGACGTCCTTTCTGGCGCTGCTGCTGAAGGAACTCCCAATCCTCTGGGTACTTGACCAATTTCTCACAATCAGCGTGGGCGATGTCAAAGAGACGATCGAGGCGTTCAATGAATTCTTTTTCTTTCGTCTTGTGTGAATCGCTCGTCCTTGAGGCGTGTTTTTTGAGTCCTTTCCACTCCTCGAAGACTTTATCCAGTTTGCTGACGCAGTGTGTCTCGAGTCTGGTTGGAATGTGAGCTTTCTCCCAGAAGGACATCACTGCTCGAAGTGACTTCCTCAACGCGTCACGTATTGTCATTTTCTTTTCATGGTGAAGGTAAAGGAAGTAACCGAATGCTTGCCTGTAGGAAGGAAGCTTGCATCCTTTCACCTCATCAACCGCTGCCCCTAATAGGTATATACACTTCCGGGTTTCCATCACCAGAAATCACGTAGCTGAAATGAGAAACGGTGAATCGTTAAGTATTGTTCACTTTATTTCTCAGATATTCAGACACACAGATACACACACACACACATATATAGAGATATATAGATATCTAATGAACGATTATGGAGACGCCGCGCAAGCATTAAACTTTGGAAGGCGGGGGCGACCTTTTATAGTTATTCAAATAAAAAGATTTTTCAGTCACCATGTTTTTTTTACCAATGGAATAGATTCGCGGGTGTCAGCATGAAAATTTCAAACTTTGCATTTAAGTGACACCCTAATATATATATATATATATCAGTTTACCGAGGAAATGTTTTCTCTTGATGATTATTCTAAACATTATGACAATGTTTTTTATAGCAAAAAGCCAGCATGTCTTCAGGACCTTAAAGACTACATTTGTGAAGAATTCCAGCTCTTAAGCAATGATAAGGAACTATGTAAAGCAATTTGCCGGTCAACCGTTGACAGATACAAGATGTGCATCCAACAACATGGACGACATTTTGAACAGTTATGTAACCAGAAACTATTTTCATGTTTTGTAAATGTTTCAGGAATTTTTTTTCTTTCTTTTCTTATGTTTTGTAAATATATTTATGAAACAAGTTTTTTCTTTGTGGTAAACTTACCTTAGGAGAACATTTTCTTCGGTAAACTGACTTTTGGGACACTCGGTATATCAGACAGCGGATCACCTGAAGATCATGGCCTCCAACCTTCTTTAGTTAGCTTGGTAATTATGTCGCAAATGACATGGCCTGAAGTTGAAATAAAATACATTTTTCTAGTGTATTTTGGTGTACTCTGTTCAAATATAACCTTCATTTCTTGTGCAAATGAACAGAAATACATGTTTGGGCCATGCAATGACAACCGTATTTCTGTTCATTTGCACAAGAAATGAAGGTCAATAAAGCATAACCTAACATGTTCATGTTACGAGATCTCATAAACGACACATTACCACAGGAAACTTGCAAAACACCAAAATTAACCAGAAAAGTTTTGTTCTCGTCATTTTCGTTTAAACTAACGAAAATATCACGACTTAACCTAACCAATCATCAAGGGTGTACAGTTGACCTAACCGGGCATTCAGTTGACCTAACCGGGTATTCAATTGACCTAACCGGGCATTCAATTAATCATTTAATTAATCATCTAGGGCACATGACGAATCAAGTTCTCAAAGTCGAAACCACACGAAAGGCACGTCATAATTCTATCACAAAACACCACCAACTGAATCCAATTAGAAAAAAAAAAAAATAGCCAGAACAGAAACCACCAAACTAATTAAGTTGCAGAGTAACATGACGTCATACCACCCCCGACTACAAATACACTAAATATATATATATATATTAGGGTGTCTCTTATTTCGAAGTGTTGATTTTTTTAGGTTGCGCCCCCCTCAACCAGTTCCATTGGTTGAAAAAACATCACATATAAAATTTGTTTTGGATTGAACAATGTTTAGAGGTCGCCCCCGCTTATTAAAGTTCATAAAATATAGCTATTATTTATGCAATTAATATTTGAAATTACTAGCAGTTGTCAAGTATACTAAACATATGTTTTTAATTAATTAATCATCATATTTATGATGAATTCAATTAAATGAATATATTAGAGATAATTGTCAAGTTTGTAGCTGAAAATATTGCTTGATAAGACAAGATCAACATGTTTCATCAAGAATGCTCCAGATTATGTTGCAATTGTTTATTTGTCATCATTCAGTGTTCTGCTGTCATAAGTAAAAGGTGTGTAACTGTGTATCACTATACTTCTTTTTTGCTATTATCAGATAATAAACTATGTTATTATATTTTTCACAATATTTTATACTGATTGTGCTTTACCAAAATCTAAGAAAAAACTAGGCATGAAAAACATCATGACTATCAGATGTCTGCCTGCCCGGATCGTACACAAATTTCCTCTAGAAAGGCAACATTTATCCTCGCAGAGGCAGCTAAAAGCTTTGGTTTGGACGCTTCAGATTACAACATACTGTAAACCAACATTCTATCCATCGCCTTCGAATAAGAACCGGCTCGTCATGCTAAAGAACTTAAGGAGCATTTCCATGGAGAATGTGTCTATGACAGTCCACTGGGATGGCAAGATGATGGAGGACCTCACCTCGCCACAAGCACATTGATCGTCTCCCAGTATTTGTGTCAGGACTGGTGTTGAACAGCTGCTTGGTGTCCCCAAAATCCAAAACTCAACTGGAGAAGCACAAGCTGAAGCCGTCTTTAACTGCCTGAATGAATGGGGAATTACAGAGAGAGTAAAAGCAATTTGTTTCGATACAACAGCTTCAAACACGGGTCAATATAGTGGAGCCTGTGCTCTCATCGAAGCAAAATTGGGACATGATGTTTTGGTACTTGCCTTGTAGACCATGTTTTAGATTTATTGTTGGAGCTGCATTTGAAGCAACATTGGGATCTACATCAACTGGTCCAGAGATATTGATCTTTAAGCGTTTTCGTGACAACTGGACTTCTGTTGATCAAAGCCAGTTCCAAACGGTGAGACAGACACGATTACTAAAGAAGCAATTATCCAGTCTAAAACTGAACTAATTCAGTTTGCTAGATCCAGGCACCTATGCTACGGGATGACTATCAAGAACTTTTGGATCTGTCCATCATCTTTCTGGAGGGTGTCCCCAATAAAGGCATCAAGTTTCGTGCACCAGGTGCCATGCATCGAGCTCGCTGGATGTCCAAAGCGCTCTATTCTATCAAGATGTGGCTTTTCGAAACCAGTTCAAGATGACTAAGATGAAGAACGAGGAATTCGAGATCTTTCCCTTTTTTCTGTTCTCATCTATATGAAGGCTTGGACAACATCCTCACTCCCTATTGAAACCCCATTTAATGACTGGCTCCTTATGAGGGTCATTGATTGATTATCCTAACAAAAAGATTTCTGATGAACTAAAAAAAAACTCTAACCACTTATGGTACCTGTCTGAAGAAGCAGTTGGTCTTGCTTTCTTTGATGAGCGAATATTACAGATGTAAAGAAACGCATGGTAAAGGCATTAGAAGATGAGTCCACTGATAGACCACCCAAGCGTCCTCGGATTCCTGAATCGACCTTCTGCTCTGGTGAAGAACTACACCAACTTGTTACAAGAAATACTAGAGAATTCTTTACTAAGCTGAATTTGCCAGAAGGATTTCTGAACAAGGCACCAGCACTGGACATCCAACTGTGAATATTTAAGGGCCAGAGCTATTGTTGCAGCTCTATCTGTTGTAAATGACCGGGCAGAACGTGCAGTAGCTTTAGTTCAAGAGCTGAATAAGAAATTGACAGTGGGGGAAGAGCAGCTACAGTTCCTGCTCCAAATTGTTGCAAACACACCGCCAGAGTCACCCAGTTCCATCAAAAACTGTTCTTCTCAAAAAATAACCATCAATGAGGTCGCACCTTAAAATACACCATATTGTATAATCATTGTATATTAAATAAATGTTTGTATAAGGAAATAATGCTAATTAAAGTAATTAAAGTATGTAAATAGCACTGGCATTTTGAATTTATCTCTATATAAGAAAACTAATGGTTTTTTTTGTAGCAATGCTTCATTGCTGATTGTATATAAAAAAAGAGCCAGGAAGGATTTTGGATAGGAGAAAAAGGATTGGGATAAAGAAGGATTGAGGACCAAAGGATGGATTATAACAACATCAAGGATAGGTTAGAAAAGGATCAATGATAAATAAGAAGGCCTATACTTATAAAAACGAATCAAACTAAAAAAGAAGGAAGGAATTATGTGTATAATGAGCATAATTCATATGTCAGGAGCTATTATGCCATGGTCACCATTTTTATTAGCCGGGGGCGACCCCTAAATATGAGCCAATTTGTGTCAAACTTTCAAGTTTTAGTTTTTTATGCTAAATGGAACTATGTTAGGGGGCGCAGATAAAATAATTCAACATTTCAATTT